>VWZZ01008351.1:0-34141 GCA_013399095.1 Psophia crepitans | reverse complement strand
CCTTTGTCCTTCAGGACCGACTTCCAATGGATCCCTATCTTTTTTTCCCTGAACAGGTCAAAGTCTGCCCTCTGGAAGTCCAAGGCAGCAGTTTTACTGTTTGCCCTCCTGACTTCACCAAGAATAGAGAACTCTACCATTTTATGGTCCCTCTGCCCAAGACAGCTCCCGACTACCACATCTCCCACCAGTCCTTCTCTGTGCACCCTGGTAGGCTTAATAACCTAGTTGTAGGTGCAGGGAAATACTTAGCTTTTTACATTTTTGAGAAGAATATTTGTATTTCTCCAGATTCTGATAAAAGATAGCAGCATCACAACATGGAGGATGCATGTCCCATATTTGATGCCACGATAGGTCTTGTTGTAGTAAGTTGCGGTGGAAGATGCATGAGGACAGAACAGTTTACCTGTGAGTGTGGTACCTCCCTTACTGCACGTTGAATGGCAGATCTGGGGTGACGGAGCAGAAGAGCAGCAGTGTGAGAGGAACCCTGCAGCGATTGTGAGGACTCAGTAAACACCGTCCTCAGTGCATAAGGGCTTGCAAAATCTATTTCTCTTTGATGGTCTTTAATTGATAGCAGATGTGAGAGGTGGGAACTGCAGGAGGTGTGTACCTGTCCAGTGTGAAACTGCATCTTCTTCTGGCAGCAGTTAGGGGAGGACAGATCCTGTGTGACGCATGTGAGCTAAGCAATAGATTTACTATGGAGAAATTCCAGCGTGTGCTTGTATGAATTTTCAAAAGAAAGTATATTTGGTTAGATTCCAGTAAGTTTGCTTATTTGTTGTAAAAACAGTAAAAATTGTCTTATAAGGTCTAGGTTATGTGCTCTCTCTTGTTCTTTTCAATCCTACAGTTAATACTTATGCACCACTTACATTTTACATTTACATTTGGTCTCATTTTTCTGACAGTGACAAATGCTTTTACAGTTAATAAGAAAAAGTTGTTGATTTGCATCACTGACAAAGGAGAAGAAACATTTTTTTTTAACAGCAATTTGCAACAACTCTTCCAAGGCAATATATAAGATACTTACTAAAGAAAACATTTTACCAGTGACTTGGCATAAGCTTCTCCTAAAAAGGTAATGATGTGAAATTGTGATTTCTGGGACTGAGAGGCCAGTCCTGAATTCCGCAGTAGGTGAATGCATGTGTTTACTATTAATTCGTCATATGTTTGTTTAATCATATCAGTTAATATTACATTGCAAGACCACTCCAGGGTCATTTTATTTTGATTTTGCTATAGTTTATTTTTGCATATGTTCCATTATTAATGAGCCTCTTAGTACTTTGTCATTTATATTGCATCATGCAATTATTTATTTATGCTTATTTTTTCCTGCCTGTTTCCATGTATGTTCAGCATGTATACACAAATTCCAATCTTTTACTGGAGCAATAAAGAAGACTATGTTTCAGATTATGTTAAGCATTATTCTGAATGCTATTTTAAAGAGACGTATGCAGAACTTCACCCCTAGTTCTCTCTATGGCTTCCAGATGCAGTTCTCATGACCGGCAAGCTTGTTTCTCTCCTATGGTTGTAGTTTCCCAGATTGTCTTTATTTGCATTTCTTTTCCCTTGCACCACCTCTCTTGATCTTTCTGCATCTTATTCAGATTTGTCATCCAAATTCTCCAGCAAAGACACTGAGAACCAGCAGATACAACTACTTGAAGTTCAAAGGTCCAGCTGACCCACAGGAACTGTTCTTTACGGGATGATTTTGCACTTCCTTTCATAAATATGGTTTTGAGTGTGCTAATCATATGCGATGTCCAAATAAGAGCTGTGACAGGAGATAAAACATGCTCGGGTGGGATGGTGTCCTTCAATGCTAACTCCTCCAGCCCCTCAGAAGTGAGTTTGTGTGAACTCATATTCATCAAATTTCTGAACTTTTGCATGCCTCCATGGGAATGTCAAAAGGTATGACATATTCTGCATAGAAATTTTATTTCTTGATGAGTTCCTAGCTCAATCAGAGCTGTTGTTTCACAGCAAAAGCAGATGCAGACTGCCGTCTGCCATGGCAATCTAGTACAGTCCAGGCCAGCAGTAGTTCAAACAGTTGCTTTGCTACTTGGCTCTCACAGGGTCTCCTGGGCCACCCTACTTTCCACAACAAGTATAAACTATCTCAGCAGGGGCTTATCTGAGCTGTCACAGTCATTGGCAATATGGCATTCTCATGCAGGAGCGATGGTGTGGTGCTGTTCAACATAGGAAGTGGCAGTTTGGCACACTCTTGCATAGCCATTCCATCTCAGGCTCAAATATCTGTTAAATATCTCTGAACTCACAGGGCTGCACAGCATCAGAACCACTCCCTGACAAATTGCTTTCAATACCGTGACAGATGGAAAAAACCAAAACCCAAAAAATATGCAGTAATGTTTCTCGGCTTGCAAAAAGCAAAAAAAAAACCACCGAAAAACCTACAGAGAAACTTAAATCCACCACACAATTCAGTCCTCCCAATATCTGCTTTTGTCTGCCAGTTCAGACCAGTCACAGACCCAAAGGCCACATCTACAGGGGTAATGCTGAGGAAACACGGTTGCGCTGCCGCTGGCCTAAGGCGTAACAGTGATTTATACCCGCTGACGCTCTCGTCCAGAGTGCCCTAGCTTTTATGTGCTAACCTTGTCAGGAGGGTGAGCAGAACGCTGAACTGCCTGAGTCTGTCAATATCTCTTTTGCAGTTGCTGTATAAGGTTACAGTGAATTGGATTATAAGATCTTTCTGAAACCAAAGTTTTCATTTCATTTTAAACTTTCCCCAATATCTAATGCACTTCCTCTTCTTTCCAGGACAATGAATGATAGATCCCCATATAACATCTTAAGTTTTTGAAATGAGGGATAACAGCACATCCATTAAGAGAAAATCTCTAAACCATCCTAAAGTTTATCCCTATTTTAATGGTCAATGTTCTCAAATAATTTTCCCTTGACTGGATATTTAATAGGAAGGATATATTTCATTTTATTTATATAGAGTTATGGCCTGCACCACATTAAAGACTGTGCTGAAATGTGCAGCCAGGGAGTTGCCTTCAACGAGGAACTCTGGGCAGAGGTGGAAAATCAGTTTCAGTCTTTAGAGGACCAGGTAGAGCCTGTAATGGTTGTTGAGAGAGATGGTGCAGCTCATGGCTTGGGAAAACAATTGCATTATCAGGAAAGAAAGAAGCTACAAACTATGTTACAGAAAGGTAGGAAATCTGGGTAATGATTTGGATTTGTGAAGAGAGCTAAATTTGCTGTTTTACTACTGTAGATAAAAGCTATTAGCTAAAATAGAGAATGATGGAAGACTATAAAATTTTTTCTCTGTGTTAAAAATGGGATGATGCTGAGACACAAAAGGAAATGTTACCAAGAGGTGTGAGAAGGAAAGACGGGAGAGGTCTGAAGGGGAGACTGCTTACAGGCTTATCGGCAAAGAGATGGAAATTAAAACTAGCTGAGAGAGTAAGGTTACTCAGGGACTGAGGTTAGATCACCCCAGTCAACTCATCACAAATTCCTGCTGGGATCTGCTTCTTTCTTTCCTGACCCATGTAAAAAGCTCTTCAGGCTGCAGGTTATCTCTTTTCACTATGAGGGAATGAAAAGTCAGCCTGAAGGGATTCAGGTCATGCAAGATCCTGCGCTTGGAAGAATCATCAACATTGATGCTCTTCAGACGCTGTATTCTCTGAGATTTGTACGCATGCATATATGGCCATGAATATTACATAGTTTTCCAAAACACAAGTGAATTTTGTGCCATTTAAGTGTAGCACAGGGTCACTGTTGTCTTGATACCAGCTCTGGAAAAAAGAGAACTAAAAATAGAAATTTTTAATGACTCATATATCAATTTTAATGAAATTAATCTGTTTTAATATGACGGGTACCAAGCAATGGAAGATTATTCTGTTCAGCTGAACTGAACAGCATTAGTGACTTCAGAGTACTTGTCTTGGCAGCTGTGGCAAAACCCAAAGCCAGCAGTGCTCTAGCTGACTGTTTTTACTGGAAGACCCTGTGAGAGGTCCACCCAGCAGATTGAGAAGAGATCCTAGATTAAAAGAGGAATGCTAATTTCTTCAAAAACAAGAGCAGGTAAATGCGTATTGGGGAAGACCCTAATGCTCTTATGTACCCTTCTCATAGTTTGCATAATCCAGCTGCTTTCCCTTGATCATGATTTCCACAGTTCCCAATTGCCACACACTCACCTTGCTTAGAGTATGGATGTGGAGTAAAGGTACGCAAGGGAGCAAGACGATGACTTTCCCAGCTGAGCAACTCACCAACTAGACTAGAGGATCAGAAACCTGTTGTGTCTAGCTTGACTGATTCCCAAATCTTTCATTGCTGCCCTAGAAAGGACTCTAACAAGACAGAGATACGTAGAAACCCCATGCCCCAGTAACTAATGATTTCTCACTGATGATGAGATTGATATTTCTAAAATTTTTTAGACTAACTGGTCTCATTTCTGAGACCTGTTTTACTGTTTTACTAGTGTAGATAAAAGCTATTAGCTAAAATAAAGGATGATGGAAGACTATAAACTTTTTTTCTGAGATCAGTAGTTTCACCAACATTTTAAAATTCCTTGAAAACAGTTCAAAAGATTGGTTATACTATGATCACAACCAGTTTATTTAACTGTCAAAGGGACTTAGAATGAAAGATTTCTGATTTCAGGGTTCCAGATGGCCTGAAGTGCCTACGTGGTCAGTTCATGAAACATCACAACCTTTTCAGGATGCCTAGGTATTCAACGTTATAAGCCTACAAAATTTTTCACTTCTGAGGTGCCTCAGCAGTATAGTTGGAGTTTTCATTAATTTTCTCCTGAATGTGTCTACTTTTTGACTGAGGCTCCTACAAGCTGCTTACAACCGGTTCTATAAGCTTCAGATATGCAGAAGATTTCAGAAGGATCACCTATTTCCAATAACTAACTACTTTAATTCATTAATTAATTCAGAATGGCCCATGTAATGTACTACAATAATTGTTTCTGTTTTCTGTGTTCAACAGCCAACTTAACTGTTTGCATGGGGCAAAAACCTCAGTGAAATTACCTCAAGCTTGACTTCACAAACCAGCATTGCAGAAGAGCTGTGGGTTTCAGTGCCGCGACCACTAAATCTGCTTGTGAGAAAGAGCTAAGGAGTATATGATATTTTCTTGCTTAACTGTGATAAGAACTGATGCCAAGACCCAAGCTGACATGGTATTAAGGATATGGTGCTTCCTCATGGAGGACAACAGCTCTTTGTGACTGGAAAAGTCCTTCGGTCCATTCCATACACAGACAGTTGCCAGGGGTACGTTTCAGCTGCTCTAGTAATACTTTGCCTACTTTAAGTGTATACCACTGATAACCTCAACGCAAGACAATTTTTTAATGTCTTATCCTCTGCCAGCGGAGAATATTGCTGTGAGAATCTTTACGAAGAGTTCTGCATTCCTCTACAGAGATACAGATACGCCACTAGGTTATTTATTAACTCCTGCAGTAAGGACTAATTGGTGACCACAGTAAAAAATATCCCTCAGAGGTTATTTAGCCAGATCTATAATTTCTAAATCCAGTAGAAGAACATGTAAAACACTCTGAGAAGCTTCAGGATTAAACCCAGCATAGAAACAATAGATTCCCATGATTAATCTTAACAAACAGATTTTATTTATACTAAAGTATTTCAGTGGAGTGTAAGTAGTTGTCCATTATCTGCTGAATGCTAGTAAAGTGTGTTCTGCCAGAAACTAATGCTTCTTTTATCAATGCTTTCTACTTAGTAACTGACCTTTAGTTCCTGTAGGAATAATTAGGATCACTGACTAGAGTTATTCATGTTTTCAGACTCCTGTGAATAACATGATGATGTGATTTCCTGACTAGATGTAACCCAGGAGCACTTTTTCATGCACTAAAGAAGAGCTGATAGTGACTAAATGCAATTTTATAAGTTTGCTTTTATTTCCTAGAAGGCTCAACCCACCCTCTGTGTTATAGCAGTTACTTAACTCTCCTGTAGACCTTTACATATCCAGGTTATAAGGGGGTCAGTCATTCACGCTGAATGGTGGGTACAATTATAATATAAACAGTTTATCTGCTTCTTCCTTTCAGAAGTTTTCACCTCTTTCCATGTGCCCAGGTCAAGTGATTCCCTGTTGGAATTCCCTGTGTGGTGGTTCCTCCACCATAAAACACCGTCGGAGAGGACAGATCTTCTATACTAGGTTGTGTTGTCTGTGCAAGGCAGTAACTTTGGTCAATGATACACTCCCAGAGGAGATGAGTAACCATTTCTTTTAATATTATTATACATTAAATGAGCTGTTAATTTTCCACCCTATTTAAAATTCCTATGTTTTATGGCAATAGTATTTTATGTCTCACCTTTGCATTAAAACCTACCTTAGTAGCAGTTCCAAAGTTAATATTAAGAAGCCGTTTCAAACTCTCTGCATTGTTAAAGGTTTCTTTTATTTTTGCTGTAGTTTTCTTCACATGTCCGTTTCCTCTGGACTCCTTCCAGTCTGAAACACCCTAAACCTCTCCGTAATATACAGAGGGCTAAATTTGCACAGGAAGGGCTGGACTGGTCCAGTGAAAGCAGTCTGAGACATGTATATATGTCGGTGCCGGCATACATGTCTGCATGGACATATTATTATCCTGACACCTTTGTTCCAGCAATCCTTCAATATAAAACTAGTCTTGTGTGTGTACATGCATATATCTCTTCCATTACAAACTTTATTAAACTTGGCCACTGGAACTCTGCCACCTCATGGGTGTAAAGCAATGGTTCTTTAACAATACCGTTACGAGAAAAAAAAATTTAGAGAACTGGAGAAATTATTTCTTAATACGGTGTGTTTCTCCATTTCTGTAGACTTAAAAATTCACTCTTTTACCTCTGGGTATAAGGAAAAAATAGTTACCTGTCATAACAAGCTCACCCACAAATAAACTTGTAAATGTCTCTAGCAGAATCTGAGCTATTTTTTCTCCATATTTGGGTTATTTGACATTAATAGCAGAAGTGATTTTCAGAGCTCTGGGAGCAATTGGAGTGGATCACCCACACATCTCTTTCCTAAAGGATTTCCAGATGCCCTCTGCAGTGGTTGTAAAATGCCATATTCACTGATTTCTTGGGTTGCTTCCTTTAACCAACACCACAATGGCTTCAGCTGGATTAAACTGTCAGTGGCTATTGCCCAGAACCACACACCCAAGCCTTAGGTAACACCCGATTGCTTGGCTGTTAAAAGAGTGTAGAGAATGAGATGCAGATCATCTGCTGCTAGCAGAGGATGCAGCATCCCAAACCACTTTGCACCCTCCTGGAAGTCTCAGTTGGCAAACTGATTAAGTGGGTGAGGATGCCATACCATAGTCCCTGGGAGTGAGAGATGAATGAAGCCATTGCCACCTTTGAGTGCTGGGCTATACCTTTGCCATCAGGGCATGCAGAGCTTGCCACTTCCTGGGGCAGGGCACACGCACCATCCGCTTTCTGACTTCCTGTGAGGTTGAAACTCAGATGTGTCTTAGCTATCATCTCACTGCCATGTTTCTGCAGAAGTGTTGGACACAGTCATGGCAGAGAGGTCATTTGAATCACCCTATACATTACACTGAGGTGTGCTACACACCACGAACCAAACATTCAGGAAGTAAAGCATGGTCAGAGGCTTAATCAGCAGACCCACATGAGGTAAGAGAAAATCGTTAAGTAGTGGTGTCTTCAGAGACATCACATTTGTTTTCATGGCTGAACTTAGAAGACTATACACAGCGTCAGCACTGTTGAAACTTCTTGCTCTGCTTGCTTATCCATGTGATCCAATGTGCTGATAAATTCTCACTACCTCAAATTTCAAAATTGAGCCCATCAAGTCTAACAGAGTGACCAACAGTGCAATCAGGCAACCTGCTCCTTTAATATTTGGCAGGATTGTCGCAGAAGAGAGCAATATATGAAGGGGAAGGTATCTAGAAGGATGGTGTACCATGTAGCATCAGAGTCCAATTATTCAGCTCAAAATTAATGAGTTGCCAGCCACAGCCAAGCTGCGCTTCACTGCTGACAGCAAATGACAAAGCCTTGGGTTTATGTCATGTCTAAAAGAAGCTGCCATGTGTCTGTAATGACCATAAGTGGCAGAACCTTGGTTTTATATCTCAAGGATGACATCCACTCTCTATACACAATCAATGTGCTTTACAAATAGTACTTTGACCACAGAAGTCATCTAGAAACAGGAGAATAATTGGACAAAAAAGTTCTGAAGAGCACAAATGAAAGAACGGATCTGACTAAAATTCGGAAGCAGATACTGCATCCTCCTATGAGTGCCTGGGTTTGTCTTCCATGCATTTGAATGCTAGTGTAAAACAGATCAGGAATAATAATAAAGGTGTTTACCAACTTGTAGATATAGAGGTCTGTGGGAGTAAATTACTTCAGACTGGCTTATAAATGTCTGTGCTTTGTTCAAAGTAAATTAAAAAACATGCCTTTGAGCATGTTCATTAGTTTGTATACCTCTTGTTGTGTAATGTTCACTCATCGATCTGTCAAACTAAACAAAAGTGGATTATGACTCGGCCAGATGGCTTGCAAAGATTATCTTTGAATATTAGGTGTTAGGAAAAAAAAAAAAAAAAGAGAATCAATTTGTTGAATGCTTAACATAGCTCATGTTCAAAATTACTGAATTAAGTCCTAGTCACTTGCCTCAATTAACTGAAGTAACGGGGCTTTCTGAACTCTGTCTAGAAAATGTCTCCTTTTTAGCCACCCATCTTCAGCTGTCAACATGCATAGCAACAGTTGTTGTTACTGTCAGAACTGACATGAAATATCAGCCACAATCCTGGATTAACTTCTCTTTGGATGTCTCACAAACTGCTCTCACTAGCAGTGATCCCGTCTCTTTCTTATTTCCACAGGCTTCGTTTCTGCTTTTTTTGTTGTTGTTATTGATTTTGTTCTTTATTTATGGGTATTGTTATTTGCTTTTCTCTCTAAAATAGTGAATAGGTTGCATGGCATACGTAAATTCCTCTCTGAGCCTTGCAGGATGGGAAGAGAGGAGCCGTGGCATTTGTCTGCTAGAACTCAGCCAATGTATTGATCCGAGAGACTGCAAGCAGAACGAAGGAGTGGAAGCGGAATCTGCGCTTTGCTCAAGTAAGCATTAATGCTGTCAGTCTTTACTGTCTGAATTTACAGTGAACTCCTCACTGGTGGCCTCATACACTGCTTTTGCTGCTCTGGGACAAGGACAAGAATGTTTCTGAACCCTGACATCCCACAGATAAATCTTAATGAAAACCCACGTCAGGCGGTGCAATCTGCATGGAACAGGGTTCCTTGAAAGTTTAATTACACCAAAAGAATCTCTGAATGTGACCAAAGACAGAAAAAGTCTCATTTCCTTTGCTAATCTTGCATGTATATGCAGTCCTCTTCCATTCCCTCTGCAGCTGGGAGCTGGGAAGTGGAAACCCCGATGTGGGAGCAGGTAGAGAAGGCTGGTGCAGTCCCTGGGATGGAGACAGCGTGGCAGAACATATCTTCCCACAAGTTAAATGCTGCCTGAATGACCAGCTTAATTGGAGTGTTAAAAAGAGGCTTGTTTTAGATATTCTAATGATAACCTCAAGCTATCACCCCAGTCAAACGAGGTGATAACTGCATCCTTGAATCCATATACTGCAAGGGCAGAGACTCAATTTTTTTTTACAGAAAATTGTATCTGAGCATGATTGCCAAGTTGTTTCTTTTTAGTTTGGATAGAATGACAGATCCACAACTTGCTGAGTTTAGTGGAAGTTTTTCCATAGATTTCGGTGGGCTTTGGATTAAGAATGCGGTATGTGCTAGGCTGTACAACATACGTTCTGATATTTCAGATGGAAATATTCACATTTAAATGGTAGTGAAAACCCAACAAAAAATGTTACGTTTCTCAACCTCTCAGTTTCTGATGCCCTGACTGTTAAAGGAGAATATACAAGTATATATAAGCTGCTGCTGGAATTTGCCCACAGGACCAAATACTTCTTGCTCCTGAGGAAATCCAGCTGCATCTCAGACAAGGGACAAAATACCTTTATTGCCCAAGATGGCAAAGGAGCTGGGGGAACATTTCATTCAGTCCAAGTGTAGCAGTTTGAGGGTTTTGTCCTTCATGTCCTCACCTCTGCTGATGGAAATAGGGCTCATGGTCACTGAAAGAAACAGGCTAGAATTTCATCTGGTGGTACTTTAATAGCTCTCAGATGAGGTACCTTAGATGAGCATCGAGCCCAGTGGAGCAACTGCTGTAAACTTCAGTGAGTGAGAGGAGAGTCAGAGCCATTCACGGCGGTTAATACAAGTTTGCTGGCAGATATTCGTTACACACATATTATATAAACACATATAAAATCAGAGTTTGCATGATTTTTATATATATATCACACTTTAAATTAAACACGTACAAATCATAGGTCAAACTCATAAGAGGCAGCACTGAAGTCAGTGGAACAAAACTGGATATATAGACTTTTAAAACTTTCTTCTGCTTTATCCTACTTAGATGTTGCTTAGAACAGAATTTGCTTCGGTGTGAATAGTTAGGTGAGTAAGGACTGCTTTCTTAAGAAAAAGGAGAAGATTTGAGAGTAGTTTGAATCAATAACAGAGCAACCTCTGACTTTCTGAGTATATAACTAGAGAATAAACGAAGCAACTATGATTTCTCATGCACTGCATTTTTGTTTTTCGTTTGGACGAACATGCGCACATACTTAAAGAATTCTTTGCCAACAGCAATAAAAGCACTTTGTGCCAGACTGCTATTTCTTATATTATAATATTACATTGTGACTTAGGCTCTATTTCTTGTATTTGGTGCTTTTCGTTTGTGCATTGTTAGGTTTGGCTGGCTACAGTACTAGCGTACTCAGGGCTGGCAGATTCTTTCACTCATTTTACAGTGTAAATACTCATTTTCACAAAGAAGTGATGCTTTTTTTGGCCCAATGAATTCAAACTCTCAGCTATGCCTTATATACAATGCTTGGAGGAGAGAAAAAAGGGAGGAGACTGCAGTGAAGATTTTTTTTACACTTACAGTTACTGTATTAAATGAATGAGACTAATTGGAGACTGACATTCTGGTACCTCTTTTTTATGAGTTTTATGAGAAGAAAAACAATATTCAATAGCAAACTTTTTCTTTCTTTCTTTTTTTTTGTTCTTTTTAGTTCTTTTTGAATGGAAAGGGGTTTCAGCTGGCAGAAATCAACACAGTTATATTAATCTCAGTGGAATTTCTCTGGCTAACAGAGTTTATACCTGAGAATCCTATCCAGAATTCAGATTTCTCTTGTCTTTTTTTTTTTTGTGAGAAAGGGAAGCAGATTTGCCCCTTCTGAAGAAAACAACAAAAACCTAAGAACAACAAATCCTCAGCAGTCTTTTCCCTAATCATCTATATCGCAGGTGTGTCTTATATCTATTTCACCTCAAACATGCCTAAAACCCTGAGCACCACATCTTAGAGAGCCCTTCGCACCTCTGGAGCACAGAAGTTGGTATTTCTTATAATTTAAGGCACATTTGAGAAGTAAAATTGGACTCAAATATTTCAGAGGGTTCCACCTCCCTGCAGAGCGCCTGCCTTAAAATATAAAAAGGTCTGAATTTTCTGCTGTAGTTTGTTATCCTTTAGAAAGTTTCTTTGCTAATGGGTTGTACCATCTGTTGGGCAATTTGCCTAGATGCCATCTTGCCAGCAGCCCTCCTGTATTTAGTCGTGTTGCAATGTGTACTAATAGAGCAGATAGGCACCTGTCTCCCTTTTCCCTGTGTTTGATGGGGTGGGGAAGAAAGAGCCTTGGGTGTTTTTCTTTTTTTCTTTTATTTTTTGTAATTTCAGTCTCTCTCTTTCTTTCTCTGTGTAAAACACAGACAAGGCTCTAAGCCTAAGCCTCTGAGCAGATCCTTTAAAAAGCATTTTTCTTCTTTCTAAACTTTTCTTTTTTAGTGGGAAGAGATGGAAGGGGATGACAATTGGAATTTTAAATTAATTTTCTTTCACTTAAAAACATGTCAGTATACTCAGAGAAGTTTCTGGTTAAATGCTCTTAATCTTAGGGCTTTTTCTCAAAAAAGTTGGTATTTCCTTTGTATCCAACCAGTTCTATCTAAAATCACAAGGATCAGTCAACCCAGACTGGTGTAATGGAAAATAAAATAAGACCAGAGGTTTCCCACTGTAACATTCAGTCAGAGGGTCAGCTACTGGCATTACATACACCAGCTGAGACATGGCAAAGATGCTCCCAAATTCACTGAAGCCCTGAATGCTTGCAGGTCATGGGACTGTCACTCTGCGTAGCTGCCATGCCACGTGGGTCTGTGTCTTCTGGATCTGTGACGCTGATATTCTCCTCTGGAGGATAATACAGTAACCACCCTTAAATTGGCAATAGTCTGCTATGAAATGCAAGGTACTTCTGGTTGGTAACATTCACCATACCTGCAGTGGCATATGCCATGATGAGTGTCCCGTGTCCCTGCTGAATAGCTGAAGCCTCCAGCATCTACTTGTCCTTGCTCATAGCTCGGAAAAGGGTATTACATAGCAATGACAGGAGAAATCATCTTGAGAATATATCCCCTTTTGTCTTTCTGTACAGTTTTTATCCCATGGCGTTCCTTTAATCTGGAATAAGAAAAAAAAACAAACCCAAACATTTAAATACCCAATAAGAAATAAAACTTGGAGTTAACAGAGTGAAACAAAAACATAGCAGGAGTTTAAGGCTGTTATAAGGAGGAGCTGGCAAGACTGAAATCATCTAATTAGAATTAAGTGGGGCAGATACAAGACAGAGGAACGAGTGCTCATTCTAATCCATTCAGGACAGTTGTCCCAATCACCCTTTCATCCCCTTCTTCCTTGAGTTAAAATGTTACTTTAGGTAGCAGTGCAACCTATAGGTTTTATAAACATGCTGCTGCTCCCACCTTTGAGCATCACGACGGGTCAGGAGGGAAGCGTGGTACTTGCTTCTGACCTTTCAGAACATTGTGTGGAAAATGATTGACAGTTAGTGCTTGGCTTAAATTTTCAAGGGCTATGAGATAGTGTAACACAAAGTCATTTCTCATTCAGTCCCTATAGGCACATTAAACGTTTCATGTTCTTTCAAAAGTCACTGAAATTGCAAAACTCATTACATTCTATTTTAATTATACCAACTTTTTTTCCTTTTCTTCACTAGGTAGAAATTATTGGCGAATGTATATATTCAAGAGAATCTGCATTTTCTTTCTAGCCTGAAATCTAATATGCAGTTGCATTAAAATCAGTCTGTTACCAAGAGAATATTCCAATAAAAGCTGGTAATAATGAAATAATTCTGTTTGGATTTAATATAATTCCATATTAAATACATCAAGGGTTCTTCCATAATCTCTTTCCTCCTTTGATTTTTTTTTTCCCCTTTTTTTTGGTTCTATTCACCAGCACAGCTCATGGAAGTAAAATCTTTTCAGTGACTTCAGAGTGTGAAGCATGCTGTTGCCTACTGGCTTCCCAAAAATGGGTTACACTTTTAAAAATGTTTACGTTGACCGTTGTGACTGGACAAAAAAAGTCCCTAAATTGGAATAAGGCTCAGAGGAGATGGGCTAGGGTGATGTGCCTCTGAAGTTCAGGGAATAATGCAGGTTGTGACTGACCACAGCTGCTGCAAAGAATCTGATTTTTATCTCAACACAAAAAGGGAACCAGAGGGTGGCCTTTAGTTTAGATAAACATCTACCAGCAGTTGGGTGGATCAACTGGTGGTGTGTTTCTCCCTGAGTTCATCAGAGGACCGTGAATGTCTCCCTGAGCTAACCAGACCAGCATGGAGAGAGTGAATTTGTGGCTCGGCTCACCATAGAGTATAAAAACTAAACAAAAGAATTCCAAAGAGAGCAAAAGGCTTGAACTGGCTTCACGCCACATATTCCTTCCCGGTGACTGGGGATGCCCAGTGTAATGATGACAAAGTAACGAATGGTGTCCGTTAGTGTTCCATACTGGGAGCAGTACTGTTAAATATCTTCATCAATGACATGGACAGTGGGATTAGGTGCACACTCAGCAAGTTTGCAGGTGACAGCAAGCTCAGTGATGTGGTTGACGTGCCTGAGGGATGGGATGCCATCCAGAGGGACCTGGACAAGCTCAAGAAGTGGGCCCATGTGAACCTCATGAGGTCCAACAAGTCCAAGAGCAAGGTCCTGCACACAGGTTGGGGCAATCCTCAGTATCAATACAGACTGGGATTGAGAGCAGCCCTGAGGAGAGGGACTTGGGGGTGTTGGTTGATGAAAAGCTCAACATCAGAAATGTGTACTCTGAGACTAGAAAGCCAACCTAGGCTGCACTACAGCAAATATGGCTGGCAGGTCGAGGGAAGTGATTCTGCCCCTCTACTCTGCACTGGTGAGACCTCACCTGCAGTACTGCATCCAGCCCTGGGGTCCTCAGTACAGGAAGGACATGGAGCTGTTGGAGTGAGTCCAGAGGAGGACCACAAAGATGATCAGAGGGCTGGAGCACCTCTCCTACGAGGACAGGCTGAAACAGTTGGGGTTGTTCAGACCGGAGAAGAGAAGGCTCCAGGGACACCTTATCACAGCCTTTCAGTACCTAAAAGGGGCTTATGAGAAAGATGGGTACAAACTTTTTAGTAGAGGCTGTAGTGATGGAACTAGAGATTTCGGTTAGACATAAGGAAGAAATTTTTTACAGCGAAGGTGGGGAGATGCTGAAACAGGTTGCTCAGAGAGGTGGTAGATGCCCCGTCTCTGGCAACATTCAAGTTCAGGTTGGGGTGGGCTATGAGCCACCTGATCTATTTGAAGATGTCCCTGCTTATTGCAGGGGGGTTGGACTAGATGACCTTTAAAGGTCCCTTCCAACCCAAACTATTTTATGATTCTCTGATTCTAAATTCTATCATTTTATCATTCTGTGATTTTATGATTCTATGATGGTGAGCATATTACAGAGACCAGTAATAGGAATCACACTGGTATTGTGATTGAACCGTATATTACAATTGCTATATATTTTGTTAAGTGTAACTTACATTTATATTGTGCTATACAATATATTTTTTATCACTGTCAAATCAGAAATCCCATCTTTAGCTAAATTTGGTATTAAACCTTAGCCTCTCCACATGTGGAATATTTACAAGAATTTGATCAAAGGGTATTGGACTGTTACCACCCTGTACAGAAATTCTGGGACCAACCTGATACTGTTGGAGTGGAATTGCTTTGGAAATAAGAGAGAAAACTGAGTAACAAAGTGTATACTTGCAAAATTTAGATCAATGAATAAAATTGCCCATGGTTGAATTTGGTTGGAATGCAGTGATAAACTAAATAATTTCTTAGAAAGGATGACTGTGTTTACAAAGATCAGGGCTGCTCAGAAATTTTGCTTTAGGATTCACTGAACTGGCAGAGATGCCTAATGATTATGAAGATTGGCTCAAGGCAAAAAGGAATATCTCTTGAACTGTGAATCACTTCCTTTAGTTATTTAGGGTTTGTAGGGGTTTTGTTGTTGTTGTTTAAATTCTCTCCAAAAGGCTTTAGTCCTTCATTTCTTTTTTAATTTTCTCTAGCATTGTTAGAGGACAGAATCTTGAAACTTGTCACTTACATGGGTTACCATGGTGGGCCAGCCACCACCAGCTTGTCCTGTGATCGGACAGTGGAGCCTGGACCATTGGACAAAACATTGAAGCTATCTTTGAGCCTCTGCGGTGGGCTACAATAGCTCTTGCTCGTTGTAAGCCCCTGGACATGGTTGCAGAGCCTGTAGACAGCCTGCATTCTGGACGGCTGCTCACTAGGTTTAAAGGATGCATAAGTTACAGTGAATCACCACATTCTGATTTTTCTTTTCTTAATTTAAACAGTCAATAAATGAAAATTATACAGGTTTTGATCTCAAACATTTTGTGCTTCAGTAAGAATGACAGAGCCCTGCCTTTTTGTCTGTCCTGAGATGCCAAATGTTCATTACCAGTCATTGGGACCATGCCTTGCAATAGTATAATTTAAATAAAAGACTGTATTCATCGTGAGAACAGCTCAGGAAAAACTGAAAAAAAACCCAGCCAACAAACATAATGTCCAACAGAGCGAGTGGAATGCCAAACCTTGCGAGCCAGTACCTTTCATGGCAAAGCCTGAAACGAGAAACGTGCAAAGCCTTCTTCCCTTTCACGTACATCTCCCTCACCTTGTCTTTCCTTGCAAACTGCCCAGTCACAGCAGGCATCTGCTGCTTCACCTGTGGGTGGCTGCTCACTGGATTGGCTTCGTGCATGTTCTCACAACCCATGGAAACTACAGATTCCCACCGTTTTATCGGCACTATCTGACTAGCAGCTCTGAGGACAGGGCTAGAAAATAGAACTAATTGGAAAGAGAAACCGATTGAAACATTTTTCTGTCAAAGTATTCAGTTTAATCAGAGGGAAAATGGTTCATAATGTAGTGTTGATTTCAGAGGAATATTATTTTGGGAAAAATATTTTGAAAAATCCCACAGTGTCAGAAATATCCCCTTTCACTCCTTCAGCAAAACTTGCTGTCTTTTTGTTTAGGAATCACTTTTAGTTTTAATTTTTTACTTCCACATTTTGCTATATATAATTTTATAACACTATTTTAGATTAATAATATGCTATCCTGTATATGCGTAACCACTTGAACATACTTTATGATGTAGTTTAGAAATGTGAAAAAAATTGAAATGTTTTGATCTGAACAAAACATTCCCAGGGACATAAAATATAATGCCAGAGATATCAGAACTGTCTGCAGATTTTGGGAAGTCCTGTGCAAAAATGGAATTTCCATGCTCTGTACTCCTCCTTTTACAGACACACACCTTGAGAGCTCGATCAGAACTGTTCCGAGTAGCTGGAGTAGTTGAATGGAAATAAATTGCATTTAAAATACCATTAGTATTACACTGGCATTTTAGGTGTTATTATATCTGGTGACATGATACATTGGAAAATCCTCAAAGACCATTAAGATTTTTAAGTGAATGATATATCGAAAAATGGAACATTGTATGATGCTCTTTTAGTAAACCTTTTGCTGAGTTTCATTTCTTTGCATGCTTCACAGCAGTGGAGAACATCTGGGTCCATTTGTTCCCCTGCCTTCTATTTCAACTATAAGCTCCCCGAGACAGAGTCTGTGCTTCAATCTGCTTTTGCACAGAGTCTGGCATGAGAGGTCCTGGTTCATGACTCAAGGCATATCTACACCAGCACAGGGTCAGCTAGCATTTCCTTGGGTTTACAAATGTGGTGGAGTGGTCTAGGCCTCCTGACCCTTGTCATGCAAGTGTGGAGACCTGGTGGCCCTCCACTTAGTCTGCAGCATAGATGTACTAGGTGTGTTCAAACTCATGTGAATGGCACTATGCAAGTGGAAGGGGTCTTTGAGTTAAGTGGAAGCATGTGCTTGTTACAAACAAAAATGTATGGTTCCATCTCTAGTGTGCTCATAGAAAGAAAAGACAATGGAATAACTGCCTTTCTGAATCATAGAATCACAGAATCACATAATCTTTAAGGTTGGAAAAGATCTCTAGAGTCAGAATATTTACATCTTTCCTTTCCTTGTTCAGAGGAATGAAAGTACCTTGCTGAGCTTGGTGGACCTCATCTTTGGAGTTCACTGGAGCATGCTTGGAGCTGACATCCTTGGGCCTTTTCATGAAGAGGCAGGGCAACTGAGTCAAGGTCTGGCCCTGATCTTAACTGACATGGTAAATCATTGTCAGAGCCACGGAAAGCCCAAACACTGACTTCTAGTTTCTTTCTCTGACCACGGAAATATTTTAGTATGCAAGCTCTTCTAAACAAAAAATGGTAGAGAGAACTTTGACACTGTTCTCACCCAGCAGAACCCAGAGTTATGTTTGTAACTCCTTAGATACTTTCATGTAGCACTAGAGATACTACCAGCTTTAGTTATGTCTAAGTGTAAGGTGACATATTAAATGGGTAGCCTGATTTGTAACGACGCTTAAAAAGATAGGTATTATGTCTTTAAATATATTACCTATTATTTTTTGAGTTTTCACTTATAAAAAAAAAAGCCACAGAATTTTTAAATCAGATATAATTGGTTTTTTGCTTTAGAAAAGTAGTCTGAATTACTCTATAATTGCACTGATGAAAAAAACGAGTTAAGACTGTGGGAACTGTAATGAAAGTGCAGCCTTAAAAGGATTGGAAGTTAATACCTCTGAATCAAAAGACAGTCTTTTAACCTGTAGCCTCTGCAGTCTTGTCTTTACCTTACAGCCATTAACCCTGAGAAGTAGTGTTAATAATTATAATTAGCCTATGTTTTTTATTCTAATGCACCTATGTCTAAATTCTTTTGAGTGCATGGCAGAGGTACAACTGCAAATAAACCCTGCAGCTTCCTCAGCAGAGGCTGTGCCCCCCTCCATGTGTTGTGACTAGCAGGTGCATTCATTGCAAATTTCCCTTCTCTCTCAATTATACAGCTACAGACTGACCGAAATGCCACCCCTACAGCAATGAAGTATGACCTCTAACTTGTGAAACCTCACCTTGATCACTCAGTCCCTGGTATTTCTTGGCACTGGGAAAACAGTGCCGTTTCACAGGAAACAGAAACCCAGAGTTTTGAAGGACAGGAGAAAAAAAATCCCAAAAATATATAATAAAAAATCTTTTTCTCATACTTTCTCATTCTCAGAGAATGAGTGTCAGGAGAGAGTCTGGGGAAGGGGATTTCTGAAGTGAGAAAGACTCAGAGGAACAGACTTGTCAGGCCCACGGAGGGACTATACGTGTTGCTTGTTCATTTATCATCCCTCTTCTCTAGTCTTTCTCTGTGAGTGTCCTCTTTCAATGGTAACGATTCTGGATAAAGCCTTTCAAAGTGGCTCACATGAACTGCTGAGCACATTTTGGGTGCTGGATAATCAATGTCTTTGGTGAGAAAAAACATAGAAGGGTTTTGCTGAGATACAGACTCTCATCCAGGATCTTCTCTGTTATCCCACTGGTGCTATGATGAGGGTCCCTTTCTCTCATCCTGGACCACAACCCCAGAGGCTGCTCCTTATACACTCTGCAAACACAATGGAAATTTTTGCTACGCTTTTCAGTGGCGTTGATCTCTCTGTGTTCTTTCTGACTAACCAGGTCCTTTCAATAATTTTCTAGCATTCTCCGGGTATCAGACTGCTGGTTCTGATCTTCGATCATAGCCATGGCAATAGTGCACAGGGGAAAACCTGTCTGAGAGGCTGCAGCGTCTGAAGGGTGGATCAGTCATACACACAGTCGGAAATACATTATTTTGGCCACTGGAGGGCTCACAATTTGTTCATCAGCTTCGTAGAGAAACCTGTAGAATAGGGAGTGAAGTGCTCAGTTCCAGGGAGCTGTTACCTCTGTGCATGGACTCCAAAGTCTCCATGAAAATGTTTTACAAAGTCAGACCTTACTTCCCAAGTTAGAATCCTGCATCCACCACGTGAGGAAGTGAGGAAGAAGATAGGGGTCGTCTTGAGGTTATGTGCAGTTATAACAAACCTCTGTAGGAAATTATCTGCTGCTAAGTGAATCCTTCTGTGCCTTGTTTTCTCATGGCTATATTGCTTCTGGCTCAGGAGTTTGATCTACTTTCTGCATTACACCGTGGAGACGTGCTTTGGGCAGGTACAGCTTCTCAGGTATTGTGAATCACTTGGACGATAAAGTTATTGATAACTTGATTTATTATCTGCAGTTACTCCAGGAATTGCCTGAGGAAAGCTCTTTTGCTTTCGGTGTAATTCTTGCAAGGAAGGATTATAATTTGTTATTATTTGGCATGGGGGCACTGATCAATGCCCATGCCTTGGTTGTAGTCCTTCACTCTGGGCCCCTTACTCCACCACTCACCAGCATAAGTCAGAGATAGTTTTATGTTTCTCATGCCATCTTGGTTTGGATCTGGTGTTGTGCATTGCTTTCCTACAGCAATCCAAGCTTGCGTTTGGCTCAGTCACAGTTTTATGGACTCAAAGCAGAAATCCCAGAGGAATATCTCACAGCTTGTATAGTGGAGGACATCCAACTAGATGCTTGAAATTACCATGAGCAGCTACAAATCCACCACAAAAATAGCAGGATGGAGAAAGCTTACTGTCACCAGAGTAGTACATTTCTCTACCAGACTTCCTTTCTCTTTTCTGAGATGTTCAGCTGCCAAAGGCAGTGATACAGTCTGCTAGTAAGATTATTTTAAGGCTAATTGCTGCAATAAATTGTAGCTTATGATTGCAGTCCTCTTGAAGTCAACCCACATTTTTCCTCTGACATCAAGAAAAACAAATTTTGATTGCAACGGTCACCATATCAACTTTCTCTTAATTTGAGTTGCACTCCCCAAATAATTTTTCTCCTTTTATGGCAATATAGATATAGATGTTCCTCTGTTCATGTAAGAAGCTATTAAAATATCTCCATATTCATCTCTGTCTATCAGTCAATGACAAGCATAGATGCATTAGTGCTGAGAGTGCTACAGTGGAATTCAATTAACTTATTAATAAGACATCAGGATGTTTTAGAGCCTGTTAGTGCTGTGCTTTGGGATATGATCCACACTCTAATAAATCTTCTGGGGTGTGTAGGCAATGAGCAGAACGCATCTCCTTGTCAATAACTTTGTGACCACGGATAGCAAAATGCCTCTCAATTCATTAAAAATGGCTGTTGCCATAGCTGTTGCGTTGTCAAGATTTCCAGTGCAATCAAAGCTCACATCCCTTCACACAGATGAGATGACACAATGCTCATGTCGTCTACACTCAAGCATTTAATCTAAGTTCTTTGAATTGTCCTTTGGAGACACCTACCTTTCTCCAGTGTTTTATGAGAGTACTGAGTTACCCAAAATAGAATTACAATTCAATTTTTCTGAGCTCTCTCTCTCAACTACAGCCTGTGGTGTCACTGGCTCTACCTGGACATGTCTAAGTTAGTCAGATAAACTGTATCAGTCCCATTCTCTAGTATGGAAAGCAAGTGGCAAGACACAACTTGTACCCAGACAGCTGACTTTCCTCCTTACCCCAAAGGTAACTTGGCCTCATCCATGGAGCCTCCTGCAAAGAGTTTCATGCCTTGGCCATGTCCTGAGCCATGCCTTGGCTGGAGATCTGCAAGGTAGACAAAACTGTTTCAGGAGCATGATAAGGCAAGAAAATAGACTGCCATGGGACAGGGCTTGAGGTTTCCCCGTAGCTTGTTTAATTTGTTGCTGTAGATGTAGCTCCTGAAAGCAGACTGCATGTCAGTCCTCAGAGGCACTTCTTAGCATAGCATCTGTCGGTTATGTTTACCATCTTAATAGAAATGTTGTCAACTGCTTTAAATGTGGAAGGATATACAATTCAGAGTATGAGAATTTGGATCAGGAATTCAAACACTGAAGGAAAGAAACATCACCTTTGAAAAGATGACAAGGAGCCCCATATCCTTCCTCTAAACCAGCAGTGAAAGATATGCACACCCAAATTAAATTAAATAGAAAAGTTTTTCCTTCAGCTATACTCTATTATGCACTAAAATGTATTCCCACAGACAGAATGCTATCATAATTCTAATTAAATTTGAATTCCTTATGGAACAGTAAGTTCTATGTCAGAAAGAAGTTGTTTCTCTTTAAAAAAATTAATTTTTATCTAACTTGCTCTTTTGAGGGAAGTGCTGAATGCAAGTTTCTTCATAAGATTTACTCATGAAAAGAGTAGTTCTCAGAAGTTAAATCAGCACTGGATTCCATCATACAAGGAACCTGCCCAGGGTGTTGCTGTACAAGGACAAAAATCATTTACAGTTTCCACAAACATAACCTGGTTTTGACCAGTAGCCTTTCAGGTTAGAGAACTGATGTCCCGGGGTGAATGTGAGAAGCAAACTGAAGGGAAAAAGTAGTGAAAATAATCGAAAATCGGCCTGGGTGGATCAAGTAATATTTAGACATTCTCAAATGGTTCCCTCTATTTTGAAATAGGCATTTCTTGAAGGAGGACTAAATTAGTATGGAACATTTCTAAGTATTTGAGAAGATAAATACCCAACTGATACTTCTTACCCAAACAGGAAATTTGTGTCTGTGTCTAGAGTTTCCAAGCACTTGTTCTATATTTACATCCCTTAATTTCTGTAGAAACTACTGACAATTACCTATGAAAATGGAGAAGCAGCTCCTCAGTTTTATAGAACTAGCAATTCTGGATCTTGGAATATTTCTAATGTCTTAAGCTTAGAATCAGAGAATCACAGAATGGTTTGGGTTGGAAGGGACCACAAGGATTTTCTAGTTCCAAACCCCCTGCCATGGGCAGGGACACCCTACACTAGACCACGTTGCCCAAAGCCCCATCCAACCTCGTCTTGAACACTGCCAGGGATGGGGCCTCCACAGCTTCTCTGGGCAACCTGTGCCAGGGCCTCACCCCCCTCACAGGGAAGAATTTCTTTCTAATATCTAATCTAAATGTTCCCTCTTTTAGTTTAAACCCATTAGCCCTTGTCTTATCACACCATGCCCTTGTAAACAGTCACTCCCCAGCTTTCCTGTAGGCCCCTTTAGGTCCTGGAAGGCCGCAATTAGGTCTCTCAAACATGATTAACAAATCATACTCAATAACAAGTTTGCTGTTTAGGTTATTTATGTTATCTGATCAGAACTGCAAAGTTTTTTAGTAAGTTCATTAGCTACACAGCAGGGGGCTGGCAGCTTGCTGTCTGTAATTTGATAATAATGGACTACACTGTAAGATATTATAAGCAGAAAATGGTCATCTTGATGATGTGAATAGGGTGTTTTGGTGTTTTTTTTTTTGTATTCTCCAACATAATGACATAATGATTACCAGCCTCTACAGACACTAAACAGTAACTCTCTTGAGTTAAATTAGTCTTTCCTGTACTTTTGGCATCCATTTTGATTTATAAACTTTTGCTTCACTGCAGGTGAAATTTGAGAACTTTGCTGGAGACTCAAACTTATAGATAGATGATCATCACACTACGAATGCATCAAGCCTCTCTTATCCTTATGCAAACCAAAACAAAGGTAGATTTAATTAAATTTTACAGTAGGATTCAATGTTGACTAGGATAGCTCTTGCTTAGGATGGAAGCTGAATAAGTCTCACTGCCTTTATTAAGAGAGACTGTGACTGATATTGAGGCTGGGTGGGAGATGGGGATTCAGAAGGGTTGTTTTGTTAGCTGCTTTTTTATGCTGTTTGGAAAACAGGCTGGAAGATATGTAGAAGCCACTTAGTTTATTTTAGATGCTTAAATCGGCGTTGCTGGAAAAAAATGATTCAACTCAGGGTGCTGTGCATGTGTGTGTATTTGGGGAATCTTGTTTTCTTTCTGTTTGAAATAGCATACAGTACATCTTGAACTCACTTTCCTCGAGGCATGCACTGTGACTCCATACCCTACATCCAGGAAAATAATCTCACTAGGGATTCCCGGAGCAGCTTAATGCCATCCCGCTCTGCTGCTTGTTTCTTTCTTCCCAGCCTCTCTGCTAGCCAGAACTGGCTGTCTGAGACCCTCTTGTAGTGGTTTAACCTTGGCTAAATGCCAGGTGTTCACCAAGCTGCTCTATCACTCCCCTCCTCAGCAGAGCAGGGACGGGAGAAAAAAATAAGGTGGAAAAAACAACCCCAAAGTCATGGGTCAAGATAAAGGTAGTTTTAACATAGCAGAAGCCAAAGACCGCGTGCGGAAGCAAAGAAAGAAAAAACCTAAAAGATTATTCTCTACTTCCCATCAGCAGGCGATGTCCGGCCACTTCCTGGGAAGCAGGGCTTCAAAAAGCGTAGTGGTTGCCCTGGAAGACAAAATGTTGAAAAAAAAAACGAATGCCCCCCTAACGAATTCCTTACCCTCTCCCTCAGCTTCCCATTGCTGAGCAGACGTCATATGGTATGGAATATCCCTTTGGCCAGTCTGGGTCAGCTGCCCTGGCTGTGTCCCCTCCCAGGATCTTGCCCACCCACAGCCTACTGCTGAGGGGGTGGAAGAAGGGTTGGAGACACAGCCTTGATGTGTGCCGGCACTGCTCGGCAGCAGCCAAAACCCTGGTGTGTTATCAGCACCTTGCTGCTACCAATGCACGGCGCTGTGAGGGCTGCTACGGGGAAATTAACTCCAGCTCAGCCAGACCCAGTACACCCTCCCCACAATGTTGTTCTCGTGTCATTCAGTCCCTAACAATCTTTCTGCAACATAGGGTGCATCCCCAGCACGACTACAGGCTGAGTGAAGAGTGAATCGAGAGCAGTCCTGGAGAGAAGAACGTTGGGGGTACTGGTGGTATTACCCTTCTCCTAGCACCTACTGATGATTATCCCTCCTCTTTGTCACATCTTGATGGCAAAGGCACAGCTGGTTTTTAGGAGTGCTGAGGCAGCAATGGAATAGGTGATCCTCTGTGCCATGAGTGTAAAACAAAGACTAAAACCCAATGTGTACCAATGCAGGAGTACAACCAGGTGGTACAGGTAGATTTGGCAAGTGTGATATGGTCAGAACGGTGCGTTTGGGTTATTGCCCTTATTCAGGCTGTGGTGACTGAGTGAAGAGCTGCCACACAGGTACCTCCATGATTTGCTTATCTTATCATCAAATTATTGTTTCTTGACCCTCCTTTTTGCTGCCTTTGTACCTCCAGGCCTCTTCCCAAATAAGCAGCTCAAAACCCCAATCACTTTTCTCATTTGGTCCCAATTTTGACACATCTGTACCCTGATCGGGTATTTCTAACACTGTTATTGTGGTCATCTCAGCATAGCCTGATGTTGCTTAGGTGGTTCCTCAGGGCTTGCCAGCTCCACTCCCTCAAGGTCCCCAGTGCTCCCCTCCAGTTTTTATGAGGTTTGAATGTCTCTCACGTAGCTCCTCCTTACCCACCAGTGAAATGCCATCATCCTTCATGGTGCTGCCTGTGATTTTTTCAGCTTCTCACAAAGTTTTCTGTCACATCTGGCAATTTCTCATCATGTCCAGTGGTTTTCCACACACTGTTGAATTAGCTTAACCTCAGACCACTACCTAAACTTTGGCGTAGCCATTACCTGTTACCCCAACGGTCTCTACATGTTTTCAGAAAACTTCTGGATTACAAATAATCTATTTTGAGATTAAAAGTATGTGTCACTCAGCAACCACTTGATTTAGATATAACTGGCTTTAACGGACTTTTCTCTGATATTTATCTTGTTTCATTGTAATTTTCTTGACTTCTGGGAAAAAATGCAGTCATTTTTAACTCAAAATGGCATTGAATCTGTAGGCAGAATTCCTTTTGCTGTCAGCAGGAAGAGGATTAGATCTGCAGTGGTTACTACATCAAATTTTCTAATGAAAGATTGTTACAGTCCCTTATTAACTATTCCTCTTTCATGATAATTCACATATAGCTGTTCATCTGCTTGCGAAACTCTTAAATATCTTCAAATTCATCTCTGTCAATCAATGACAAAGTGAGCTGCATGAATACATGGAAAATTACAATGGATTCAATTAACTTATTAATAAGACATTGGAATATTTTATAGCCCAATAGCAGTGTGCTTTGGGACATGATGCATTCACTGATAAATCTCACAGAGTGCTGAGCAGAAAATGGATTCCTTCTCAGTGGTTCTGAAGTCACACCTAATCGGACAAAATCAGATGTATAATTCTCAGCTGCTGCATCACAGAATAGTGATGGTGGAAGCTGCAGAGTAGCAGAGATGAGATGTTTTAAAGGATCGGGCACTTTCAGCCGAAATTTTGCTTGATTAGAAGAGAATTTGAGTCTAAATCCTTCAAGACAGACTCCATGTTGATTTGTGTCTCTATCTATCAGTTGCAGTAGAGATGCTCTGAAGGATATCTGTGAGGCAGAGTTACCTAGACTCATGTGCATCTTTGACATTACATAAATGTTTATAATTGATCGATCTAGTAATACACTAGTAATTCAGACTCCTAAACACCTCACAGACAAGAAAGGTAGGATTCATAATGTGCAAATTCTGAGGGAAATGGAACTTTGTTAAGCTGTCCGTGTTTTTGTAAGTAGTGATGGAACCAACAGTTTTGTGTACCATGCATTAACCCTAAGTGCACAGGAAATGTATTAATATTGTAGAATACTCATAACTGACATCTTATTTCCTCTTTTATTGTTCAAGATGCTAGGCTTGCCTTCGAAGCTTATTACCAAGGTAGAGCTGGAAGAACTACTGCTAGTGCTCAAATACTGCGACTGTGTTTGCTGTTGTTTGAGACACTGAGCAGAGTGCTTGGGCCTGGGGAGGTTTTGTCAACTACCCACAGCCGAGATGGTGAAATTCAGGAAAAACATTAATCTGAAGGATTGAGGTGAGCGGAAATTTGGGGAAGGCTACTGATACAGACACAGATAGATGCAGTATGTATATATTTTTTATTAGTAGTATCACTGTCTGATTAATTAGAAATGGGCAATCCTTTCCTTAGTTTGATCTCCTTAATTGTGGGTTTCTCGGGTGGTGAGTTTGCTTTCCTTTGCAAACATACATTGACTCTTGCTACCCATCCGTTGGAAAGTATCTATGGCTGCCTATACACTTCAAATAAAAGGAGCCAAAACATCTTCTTTGCCAGTGGGATAGGCAGCACGTCATGGTTTATGTCCCTATGGTTAAATTTAGAGCAGGCTGGCCCTCATCCTAGCGGTTTTTTGGGAATTGTTCCTCAAGTGTGCTGTCCTTGAATTGTGCCTGCGTATTGTCTGGGAGCATGCTAGTTAGCATGGGCAATTGCATGCCTTTACTCTGAGTCCCTGACTGTTCAGAACAGAGTAATCAATAATTCTGTATAGGCTGTTCCACCCTTTCCTTTCTCTGTAGTTTTTATATTGCTTCATGACTTGTGAGTGAAATTGTTTTCACTAAGAATGAAACTAAGGATTTTAAAATGTGCTATAAAACCCCACCCTATTACATACTATTGCTATTGCTATTGCTATTGTTATTACTACTACTATTACTATTACTATTACTATTACTATTATCTTCCTTTTCTGTCCCATTAAACTGTCTTTAACTCAGTCCACAAGTTTTACTTTTTTTCCCCATTTTCAAATCTCCTCCCATCCCATTGGGTTATGGGGAGCGAGTGAAGGGCTGTGTGGTTGTTTTAGCTGCCTGCTGGATTAAACTGTGACACTCCAGCTGCTGGTACTGAGACCCCACACCCCCTCCCCCACCCCGCTGCAAGAGGTCTCAGTCAACCCCAGATCCTACAGTCTTTCAAGCAGTTGTCCTGGACACCCTTGTCCCTCTAGCAACCACCTCAGATTCAGTCACATGTTTAACCCCTTGTACCCATCATGCTCAGAGATGAAGTTCTGATTTCTGATTGCAACTACAAAATACTTTGCTGAGAAACAATAAACATATTTAAAAAAATTAAAAGAACTTAACGTTTGACCTTGGTTTTTTTCTGGTAGATGTGAAACTGGATTTTTTTCTTCATTATTTGTTTATAACTTGTTTTGGAGAGGGAATGAAAGGACAGGAGAATACACATGAGATCTTTGCTCTTCTGAGTTCTATGGAAAGACATGAAAGGAGGAAATTTTTAGCCGTTGAGCTTTTCCAGGTTTTCCATATGCATTTTCTTTTGTAAAAAAAAATGAACTAATGCCAGAACCACAGTCAGTACAAGCTGGATCAACTGCAATTAATCAATGTATCTGTTTCAATTTTCCTCAACAGAAGACCTGGTCCTTGGTTTCAAAGCCAAGAGTGATAATTTTAAAAACATAAAGTTTTATGTGAATCCATTCTGCTGCTATTAAGAAAGGTGAAAGTGTTATGGAGAAGGGCATGAAATTAGCTTTGAAATGATTTTGCATGTAGCTACTTAGATTTCTTCTTCTCCCCCCCCTCCCTTTCTTTCAGCAGAAAGGACATGCTTTCTCTGTCTGTTTTGAAAAGGCTCTGTATGAAGAACAACAGGACTTGCTGTTTCACTCTGACAGCTATGAGGTACTCCCTGGATACCTGGTCCAAACGCCACGAAGTGCCTTCGTTACCTAACCCCATTCCTGTCTTTCCCATCTTCTATTACCTTAAACATAGGAGCAGTGCTTGATCACCTTTGAACCGAAGCTGTGCACTTATTGCCAGTTCCATAGCCACAGCTGGGTAACGGCTTTCCAGAAGGAAATTAAATCTGCATGGAAGAAAGAGAAAAATTAAGGCCTTTTAAATAAATAAGGTATGTTTCCTCTATCTGGTAGTCTTCGGAATGCAGAAATTGTCAGACTGGATCATGCTTCAGGTCTGTCCAGCCCAGCATCCTGCTTCTAACAACAGCCAGGACAGGCTGCCTCGGAGGAAGACACAGGAACCCCAGCGTACGCAGACATGGCATAATCTGTTCCGCTGTGATGTCTCATTTTTACTCTTCAGAGGCCTGTGTTGGGGTAATTATTGTAGTTCAGGGTCTTGTGTTACTGTGTAAACTTCCTTTTCTTTGAATGGGGCTTTTTTCTCATTTTTGCTCTGAGACAAAAGCAGATGCAATGATATTCCCATATAACCAGAAATGGAAGGGAAATACTACTAAAATCCTTAATTGACTTCTATGGACTTTTCAGATACATGAACAGTAAGTTTTATGGGAAGCATTTTGTAGCTCCTGAGACACAATGAGTCAAGTGCAGGTGTTATGGCAGGTTTCTTCCACTGGCATGGGGACTGCAGGGTGGTGCCATCATGCAAAGGTGAGCCAGCAGGTATGTGGGAGCTTGCTCCTGCCCATGCTGAGTCCAGCACCACCCTGCCACATCTACCTCAGACGTCCCTGCTCTTCACCGTGGTGAAATGCTGATGTGTGTCACAGGTCACAGAGCTTCCTGAACCACGTATAGCCCTGCTATATGGAACCACAGGCTGCAGCACAGCGTCTTGTCCTGCTAAAGGCAAAGAAATCGTAGAATCATAGAATAATTAAGGTTGGAAGAGACCGCAAGGATCATCCAGTCCAACTGTCTCCTCCCCACCTATTACCCACTAAACCGTGTCCCTAAGTACCACATCCAACCTTTCTTTAAACACACCCAGGGACGGTGACTCAACCACTTCCTTGGCCACTCGTTCCAATGCCTGACCACCCTTGCCGAGAAGAAATTTCTCATCATCTCCAATCTAAACCTCATGTTTGCTAATTTTTGGCATGCTGAGAATTTCAGCCTTCCAGAGTAATGCCATTTTCTTTAACAAGCAGCCACAACTAACACCCCTCTTTGAAGAATGTAGAAGTCACAGTTCTTTAACTAATATTGGCTAATTAGCCAAAGTGATCTGTTGTTTTGTTAAGTTCTGCCAGGGGAGATTGAATAAAACTCCAAGCCATCGAGACAGCCTCGATGGATTTTATTTCCTTTAATACAGGCTATGATTACTTCTTTTTTTCCATTGATGAACCGAGATGCATATGTGTATCTTAAGCTACCTAAAGCCCTCAAAACCCACTGCTCAGCTGCTGATTAACTCAAGAGGGTTAAATGCCTAAATTTCCACTGTTGCACATATACAAAGCAGCTTATGTGCTGATCCTGCTCCATATTTTATGAGCTTCTTGAATCCCTCACTCAAACTGCAGCCCCAAACCTGGAGTTAAATCCCCTTGTCAGTCTCCCATAGTCCTTCTCAGAGCACTTCTCGACTGGAGACTGTTCCCAGCATGCCGACTTCTTGGCACATTACTACAGGCATGCTGAAATCTTGCTTCCTATTCAAATCTTCCACAAAGCTCTCCCTGAATAACTTTCTGAAAAACAAGAGACTTCATTTATTATAGTTAATGGGAAGGTAAGATCCCTTTTTAACTTCAGTCACATCCATACTCTTTTTCTCCAGACTACTTTCAGGCGAGCCAGGCCAGGATTTGGAGCAGGTACCCTGCCTTGCAAAACTGCTGGGGCCCCAACTCCTGACAAGGAGTCAGCGTGAGAAAGCCAAAGATCTTGTTCTTGGTCGTACAAGAAGTAGAACAAAGATAATATACTGTTTGTCTTGAGGAAAAGCTATGTAATAAAACTTGTTATATGAAGCTATATGCAGCTTATCTCACCTGCAGAATTATATTTTTATGGCAAATTTGTTGGGGAAAAAACCTACTTTGAAATATTGTAAATTTTAATTTTTTTTTTTCAGTTTTCCATAGCTTAGTTTTTTCACAGATGTCGGTATAATAAAAAAGGGTCTCTGCCAAGTATTTCCAGCTCTACTGTACATTTAATAGCTTCCATGGACTCCTATCTGTACTGTGAAATGAAAAGTGAGGCGACTCCTCTGTAGATAGTGCAGCCATTCATGCATACAAACATCAACCTCTTTTGTAAGCGTGTACGATCATTGCCGCATAGAGGGTGAGAATCACTCCATGATGTGTATCCCATCCATTTCCGAAACAGATGTCACCCTAGAGCCATCTCTTCACTTTCTCAGGAAGCCTTATAAGCTTACAAAAGAAGTTAATCTATTAAAAAGCTCTGCACTGTTCATTCTACATCAATTCCACTGTCCAAAGACTCAGAGCTTCTGGCTATGATAATTTCAAATACATGCTTTCTTCTATATTACCAATTTGCATGCATATAACCTGTAGGTTATCTGTAAAGAAAGCTGGTGTTTCAGCAGCAGTGTGGATTACATTCAAGTGCACGAAGCAAAGGAGTATTCAGGAAACTTTTCTTCCGTAATAGTCTCCCTGCTTCTGATTTCCCACAGACTAATCCTTGTGCCTCCCTTGTCCTCTCATTTGCCTCTACTTTTTGTTGTTTTTTTTTTTCCCCTGGTCAGCCAAGGGAGAAGTCTAACTGAGCTTTCATATTCAGGTGCTTGTAAGGGAGTAACAACTACCTACCTCCTGCATTGCAGGTACATGTAGTGCTTAAGAATACATGGTTGTTATAAGCTCTGCTGATGTAAAGTTCAGCTTTTTAAATTAATACTGTCTACTTTCAATTAATACTTCCTGTTTTCAGAGACAGGATTGCTAACCTCCCCACATGCTGTACATACATTTTCCCCTGTTACATTGCCATCAAAGAAGTGAACCTATTCATGTCAGCCCCATAGCCCCATGTAATTCAGGGCTTTGGTGAAAGAAGCTTCACTGAAGAGTCAGCCAGAGGCTCAAGCCTGGAAGAACAGCTACAGAACCAGTGGAAGCAGCAGACAGCAGACAAAGTGGTGTGCATGTGAAGCATCTGAACAGTGAAAAGGTGCCATTGAGCTCCTTGCACCTACCCCAGCCTCTGTATCTCAAGCTGAATCTCCACTCAGCTCTTCTGCCAGCTTTCCTTTTCTCTCACTACTCCCTCCTTGTATAAGTCTTTCTTTCCTTAATGGGCCATTTTATAGAATGATAGAATCATAGAATCACAGAATGGTTTGGGTTGGAAGGGACCTCAAAGCTCATCTAGTTTCAACCCCTCTGCCATGGGCAGGGACACCCTACACTAGACCAGGTTGCTCAAAGCCCCATCCAACCTGGCTTTCAACACCTGCAGCATCCTCAACTTCTCTGGGCAGACTGTTCCAGTGTCTCGCCACCCTCACAGTCAAGAATTTCTTCCTGATATCTAATCTAAATCCACCCTCCTTCATTTTAAAGCCATTACCCTTTGTCCTATCCCTACATGTCCTTGTAAACAGCCCCTCTCCAGCTTTTCTGTAGGTCCCTTTCAGGTACTGGAAGGATGCTCTAAGGTCTCCCCACAGCCTTCTCTTCTTCAGGCTGAACAAGCCCAACTCTCTCAGCCTGTCTTCACAGGAGAGGTGCTCCAGCCCTCTGATCATCTTTGTGGACCTCCTCTGGACTTGCTCCAACAAGTCCATGTCTTCTTGTACTGGGGACCCCATTTCTTTGTATTTATCTCTGCTGAATTCTCTTCTCTGAGGTCATCTTGTTCTCTTGTCAGAGCAGAGACTGTGAACAGATCTCCATGCAACATTTGTCCCCAGGCACCACTGTGGTAGGTCTGTTAATAAAAATATGATAGGTAAACCCAGGAATTCACTTTCAAATCATTGATGCAATTAAACCAAGGAGCCTCACATATTTGCTACACAACAAACTGCAAATGGTCAGAGTCCATAAACTTTAGCCTTCTGTAAGCATAAGTTGTTCTGTAAGCATACAGCCATGTACACTAGCTTTGATTGGATGTTAATGATGGCACACTTCTGAGGAACCCTGTCTACCAGTATATAACCTCATTCAAGGGAGGACGTGGGCTAACCCTTCCCACAAAGTGGCTGAAAGCTGTGAAATTACCTGTATGCTCCAGTGCTTAGTACTGTTTTACCTGCTTGTCACCACTCTGAAGCAGGGACAGCTCAGGTGCTCCTTAGCTGTTCACTGCTCACTGGTGAGGAGCTGCTTGCCCAATGAGGACATCAGTGGATGAGATTTTAGAGGTAGCCTTGCAGTCCTCAGAGCTGTGCCGCTCGTTTTCCAGCCCATCCAGGTGTATGCTGGAGTTACCGGCTATGAATTAAGTAAATTTTATATAAAGCAAGAACAAAACCCCTGGTGACCCTGGGAATCCAGTTCAGCCGGAACACCATCAGTGTTTTAGAAGTGTTGCACTGATGAATCAGAGAAGAAAGAAAAGGATTGATGGAATGGCATTTAGCAGCAGCAACGTCAGGTAAGCAGGATATTGGTTTTTAGAAATATTTGAAAACTGGAACATTGCATCATCTTTCATCCAAAAATCACTGGTTTGTTGCAAGATCAATATTTTGCTCTTAAAATGTATGAGCAGAGTAACAGCACTATGTCTTTAAATATGATATGTCATCATCAGAAGACCACGTAAATCCTGAAAAACACACTTATTTTGAAATTTGCAGTCCTGAGCTTACCAGTTGAGGGCTCATAAGGGTTATTTATTTTAAACATTAGAATTGTATCTAGAATCCTAAGGGAGGTTTGGTAGGGCTTTTTTAGATTATAAACATTAGTACCTCAAAACATTGAGTTTTCAGCAACTGAAGAGAAACCTTTCCAAACAAAATTCTTCCCAAATTTTGATCACCAAACTGAAACACTTTCAATCTAGAGGGGTTTTTTTAGAAGTTTCAGAGCTTCCAAAGGCCATACTTAGATAAAACCGAAATAGTTAACCTAAGTTAAAAGAAAATATTTGTGTGAATAAGAAAAAAAAATTTTGGCCTGCTCTACTATTAATAAAAATGTCATGTGCCTTGAAAGACACAGTGTTTCCTAACACTTATGTGAAAGTTGTGTCTGGGTGGCGTGGTACCATTTAAATTCACTTAATGTTACGTGCTTAAAAAAGGTTCTTAGCTGTGTCTTTCTCAACTGAGGTTTTAATAGCAGTTAACTCAGTCACCGTCAGCACCATGCTGGAGTCCTCTGCCCCAGTGCTGCTCCGGCACACAGACGTGTCAGGTTAGCAGTGGATTTTATGCCTGGTACTACTTAGCAAAGCCAAACTTTTGTTTCATTTCAAGATAAACTGCTGCCGGTTAATCTAGCCAAAGTTACCTATTCATATAAGAATGGGTAAACAATTTTTAGGGTTTGATTGCAATTTAATCTGTTTACATTAAGAAGTTCTTCATTTACAGCTTTCTGCTGCAGAGAAGTGCCTCTGTGAATTTACCCTGGCTTTTTTTCTGCTTTTCTATAACATTGACTGTTGACCACTACCAGAGGCAGGATAATGGGCTAATTGGATCTTAGGTTTGACACTGTACTGTTTTTTATATTCCCACAGTTCTTGTATTTGTTTTATGTTCATTGTCATCTTCTAAATATGTTGTTTGTAAGCCTGTAATCCTTGTTTCCTCCAGACTCTGAGTTTCACAACAGGGAGGGTAAGGTTGTGTTGATGATCTTGTTGCACGAGCAGCACAACTGCAA
>VWZZ01008348.1:12177-36514 GCA_013399095.1 Psophia crepitans | reverse complement strand
CCATTCACCACCACTCTCTAGGCTCAGTCTTTCCACCAGTTTTTTACCCAGCGAAGAGTGCGCCTGCCTAAGCCATGAGCTGCCAGCTTCTCTAGAAGAATGCTGTGGGAAACCAAATCGAAGGCTTTACTGAAGTCCAGGTAGATAACATACATGACATCATGCTCAGCATATAAAACAGAAGGAAGAAGGAGGAATGGGAGGGGAGTTCAGAATGATGGCGTTTGTCTTCCCAAGTAATCGTTAGGCATGACAGAGCCCTGCTTTCCTGCAGATGGCTGAACACCTGCCTGTCATGGGGAGTGGGGAATGAATTCCTTGTTTTCCTTTGCTTGCGCACACGGCTTTTGCTTCACTTATTAACCTGTCCTTATCTCAACCCACTAGTTTTCTCACTTTTACTCTTTCAATTCTCTCCCACACCCCCTTGGGGGAGCAGAGAGTGAGCAACCAGCTGTGTGGTGCTCAGTTGCTGGATGGGGTTCAATCATAACAAATGATTACGTTTTAAAGGAAGAACAAACCCATATTTGAACAAGTGATCAGAACAAGCAATATATACAGTACCAACATTCCTGTAACAATAGCTGTAATATAATTCTAAATTGAATAAAAGCTAGAATTTCTTAATCTGTGGTGTATGATACAGTTTTGATGAAATACTTCTGAAAGTTCTCACTTTTTCCTGCACCAAACAAACAAAAACAATAGTACCTTTATCATCCTTAAATCAAAAAAGTCTACATTACCCAGGAGGTAAGGGCTGTGGTCTTTCCCATGTTGTAGTTCGTGTGTTGTGATCAACATAATAGGTTCTACCATGAGGATCCTTTCTTTGCTCCCACCTTCAAGACAAAAAGACTTTCATGTAAATCAAGGTGAAAATGCTTCCTTAGGACTTTTTTCCCACTAAGCCAAAAAAGTACCTTGGTACTAAATGAAAATACTATGATCCAAAACTCATTCTAAAACACCACAGAGAACTCACACTAGTTACTTCCTATTTGAAATGGCATCAGCATAAAGACTTCTGCAAAGGACTTGGTACATAATATGAGCGTACATCAATATTCACAAACATTTTCAAATTCTCTTTAAGACATCTGAAAACAAAGTCATTTATCTGCTTGGATGCTAAAATAATCCAATTCAAGAAGTGTTTAAGAGATGCATTCTTTGCATTTCCAAGTACGTGTATCCTTCAAAAAAAAACCCAGGGAGTTTGCATTTTGAAGCACTGTTCCCTATATCCAACAAACAACAGGATCTTTCCAAATGAACCTGAAATGTATTCAGCTATAAGATGGTTTTCCTGTGTTTCTATTTCCTGTTCTGGTAAATTCTCTATCTGCTGTGCCTAGGGATTATTTCTTCAGTTTTAGTCGCAAAGCAAATTTACACTGAAGATGGGAGAGAGGATCAAACATTATAAACAACTGAAGTTTCATGCTGATGAGAAGTGCCACAATGCAATGAAAGTATTTATAAACGGGAGAGAAAACCAGGATAAATGTTAGACAAAAAGCTGAAGGCCTTGCTTGCATTAGATATATAGAATCATAGAATATGAATTCTTTAGAATATGTTTGTTTTTCTTATACATATAATTGATTAGCTCCTAAAACATAGGCAGAACACCTTGCCTGCTACTCACAGGATTTGATGTGCTTTTCCTCACTATTAGAGAGCATCCTATAAAATTCCTACAAACTGTTTTCTGCAGTTCAAGAGGTTAAATGCAAAGATTGCAATGAGGTAAGAGAGGAGCAACAGTGTGTTACAGAGTTACTAAGGCTAAACATAATGGAAACTCAACTAGATTGGGGGGGGATCCAAAAAAAAACCCACAGAAACATGATCAGGGAAGAATGATGAAGAAATGCATTTGCTCATAGCTTGCACTATACTGGAACTGATGCCCTTGTACTCAATGGGAAAACATGTAATTAAGTTTTTTAAAAAAGGAGTGGGGGGGTGGGGGATGACCCCACCTATGGAATTCCCACCTATGAAGTGCTTTCATTGTCAAGGCATCTGGAATTAAAAATTTTCTAACTCTTTCCCAATAATATATATACACACACAAAATTCCTATCTTTTTAGATGCTTTCTTTCATCTTTACCCAACTGCAGAAACTCAAGTGAAATGTCACTAATAACTTACTGAACCTCCTTCAGAGGGAGCAGGTACCTGACAGGCTCTCTGAAAGATCAGCTACAATGAAACAAGGTATATACACTTTGGGTAAGAAAAAATTTCTGTGTTCAGAAAATGCTAAAACAGTATTTAGAATACTAATGGAAATGTCAGTATTTCCAATTAGTTACTGAAGACATCTTTTCAGCCACACATGAAAGCATCTATCGAAAAAAATTAAGATTAATACATATATTTGAACATGTATTATGTTTTCATCTAAAGTCTAAGCCCTTCAATTTTGCATTTACCCTTTAGGACTACGGAAGTAGTTTCTAACAGGCTAGTAGAATTAAAAGCTTCTAGCTATTCCAAGCACATACATATTTCAAATCTGTATTTTTACCTATAAAATTACTCGTCTTGTTGTTACACAGCAAGTACCTACAAGTATTTCTAGACTATTTTCACTTCTCTGTATTTTGGTCCATACTACATTCTCATAGTTTAAGAACCAAAGGAGTAACAAATTATGACCCAAGTAAGTTTGAATATATCAAATGAAAAGTCTTCACATCCCTAATGCTCAAGAGTCTGTCTGTTTAGATCACAGCACTGCCTCAGCAAATCGGCTCTCAGCTGTTACTTTCTGCGACAAGGGCTAACAGCCAGTTATAGCAGCAGTACTAACAGCATTTTTGACTAAATCACCCCGTCTCAGCCAACGGACCTGCATTTGGCAATCCCAGTATAGAATTACTTTTTTTTTTTTCCTTATATACATGTTCAGACAAAAAGTAACTATAGCATTAAAATCAAGCCCACATACCCAGGTGGCAGAGGTTCTGTGCTGGCATTACCAGGCTGCTGTCTTACAGGTTCTGCAGATGCACTTGAGGTGGAGGAGGATTCCCTTGGTTTTGCTGCATCTGTAGCTGCACTGTTTCTAGCATTAGGTTGAGCAGAGTCTGTTGCAGCTGTAGGTTCTAGTCCAGCAGATGCAACAGGTAATGTAGAAGCATGGCTTTCAGAAGAACTAGCTGCTTCTGTTGTTGACTGAGGTTCTGCTGTAGCATTAGTGCAATCTGAAGACACAGGAGCTTCGACTGAACCTATCGGAGCCTCAGAGACAGAAGAATTACAAGCTTCTGGTGCAGAGGCAGATGACTCGCCATTAACTGAGAAATGGGAAGGACGAACATTTGTGTGTCAGAATCTGATGAGATTTACTTTTCAACTTACAAACTTTTGGAGTAAATGACATGGAAGGAATACATTTAAGTCACACCTCAATGCCATAAGCACCATTTTTGCCTAAGAAGATAAAAAATCACAATGCGCCTCCCTCCGTAAAAACTGTCATTAAAACTTACAGTCTGCAAGTCCATCCTCTATTCGTCCCTGCTAAGGTAATTTCTTAATTTCTGCATATCTTGGTCAACTTAACGTTATACCTTACTCTTTAGATTAGCAAAAAGCACTCATCTGCTTCCCTGAAAACAGCACTGCTTTATATACTTTCAAATTTTGAACTTTTATCAACTTCAAAAAAGAATCTTAATTAGCATGACATGAAAAAAATATTAAGAGATAAATAACTATAAGAAATATGGAAAACTTAAGAGGCAGTTCTCACAGAGGATTTTTTTTTCGTTTTTCAGAGTTGAGCTACAGAACCTTCCAATTAAGCAAAAACCACCTCCGTGTAACTTGGAGAAAAATTCCACTCCAAAAGCAGGATTCAAATATAAAAATTACTATTAGGCTAATGTAACTTATATAGTTTAATGACAAAGAAAATTATTTTAGAATCACAAAGTAAAACAATTTCTGTCTTTTAAAGAACAATACAAATGTCATCCAACTCAAGCAAGCATAATCTCATAAAAGGTTTAAAGCTGGCATAGATTTAGGAGGAAAAAGAGGCTAAGAAGGCTTTATTACTCCCAAGCCTACTTGGCCAACAATACACCAATACCAATCATCTGCAGAGCTTAACAGTAGCTCAGCACAACAAAATCTTGCCTTTGACAAGCAAAATCAGGTACGGCAGTCTGCAGGACCTCCATTAAAAGTCAAGGCCCTATTAATAGCAGTGCAACATCCTTCACAGAATGCATTTTCTGCACCACTAATCAGCACCCGACAGTGACAATTCTATTTAAACTGATCAGTTTGTACCTCTTCTAGAGTTGGAACTGGTTTTCTATGAGATTAAATACAATATGCAACCAGATCTCAGGTAATTTTCTATTTAACAGCTTACTATCAGTTTACAATTCTAAAGACTGCGGCCAGTACAATTGCTCTATATTCATAATCTTACTAACAGAGATTTGCAAAATTTAACCCTTGGCTAGTGCCTATAAAAATGCTGATCCATCATTTTAACAAGTTAATTTACTTTTATTCTGTGTAACACACTTACAAATTAAAAAATAGCTAGATTCTACTTACTACTTCTAATTTATATAATATCAGCAATTTCTTGCTTTCCCAGATGGTCAGAAAAAGCAGGTCAAAGAATTACAAAAAACAGAACAGTCATCAGCAATGTATTTAAATTAGTGATTCAGTTTCTTTAAGGAATTATCACCGGGCCATAAATATTTTCTTGGTATGCACAATGATAAGCACGATTTTACAGGCAGTAGCAGTATCGCTGTTTGCACACAACTATTCCAGGGTAATGCATCACTATTTCCAGCTCACACAAAACAAGTTAACTACATTAAGACATGTCAAGACTTTCTATTATTCCAAACAAATCTAAAGCGTGACATTAAAAAAAACAAACGTAAATACAGACAATCTGATAAAGTTTCTTCAAACTTCTGCTTTAACTAGCAACAATTTTACTTAAATGGGAAAAAAGCCAACTGAAGTTTCAGCTTTCATTAAAAAAAACCCATTCAATTCATCCATATGAAAGAGTGAATGGGATTACATAATGGAGTTAGAAGCAAAATAACTGACAAATCATCAGGTCTTTTAGTAAGCTGATCTCTAAAACAGATCTATAAAACATTACATCAGCCAATTACCTCACCAATTAGATCTAAAACAGCAATTCTGGCAACATCGCATGAAATTACAATCCTGCTAAGCACAACAGTGAGGGGAAAAAAAGTCTGTCATCAACAAATGCTGGAGACCTGTTTTATGCTATGCCTTAAAAAAGTCTCCACCAACTGGTACAGTAGTTGAAAACTGTTATATCAGTGCCTCAGTGCAAGCTCAGTGATGATTTAATCAATATTACTATTTGAACAAATCAATTATTTTTGCAATTACCATATCCTAAATACAGATTTCAAATGGATCTGTCTGCTATTGAAGAAAAAGGGAACAATGCCTAAATAATATATATGCCCTCTGTCCTTCAACTGAAAAAAGAGGAGAATCAAATTCAAGTTCTCCAAATAGAGAAAAGCTTCATAAATGGCCTAATTTAATTATTACTTTTTAAAGTTCGTAATTGTTCCTGCTATCTTCCCACCATACCCACATTTCCCACTCTATTACAGAAAGTTTGACAGTCTCTGTTCTACTGTTTAACAGCTCGCCTATTTCTATTTAAGGTTATCTTTTTCTTGCGCTATCACTATAATCTCTCTCAAACAGTTGAGAAAAGGCAGACAGTGCTTAAAAAGCACAGTCATTATTAGATGCAAAGTTTTGCCAGAGGAACAAAAATAAAAAATACTTTCTTTTCATTTGTTTTACTGTACCAGATGTTACTTGTAGTCATAATCAAAGTTTTTGTGTTTAAGAAGAGAATGAAATTTAGTATTTGCCAAGACCTGTTTTAAAACAGCATACCTTTTGAAAAAATGGAAGGCAAGCAGAATCTGCAATACATCTCAACCCAGAGCACAGCAGTTCCCTGACAGCACTAAAAATCAGATTTATCTAGTAGCAAAAGAAACTTCACTATAGTTATTCAAATTAATTGTGAAAGAAATCTGATTTTTCCTCCAGACAATCAGTAATATGGGACAGAGAAATGGAAGTTTTGGATGCTTTAAATCTTTCTTCAGAGAAAAGAACTGACAGGAAAGTATGAAAGTTAGTGCATTTAAGAATGGATCTACTCCAGAAAAATTCACAGAAGTGGACACGCAATGTTATAAATTCAAGCCCAGACACCTCCTTTCAGTATTTTTGAAATCTAACAAAAGACATATAGAAAAAGCGGCTCAACTACAGATACATTTCAACCAGATAAAAAAGCCTTGCAGAACATGTTCTCATAACTCTCCCATTCTTACCAGTGCTGTTGGCAGACTGAGCTGCAAGTGGTTTTGGTACAGGTGTATTTTTGGGTCTGGCTGCAATGTGAGCAGGAGATGTTGTGCTGTCTCCATTAACAGCTTCTAGACAGAGTGTATTCTGTGCTACAGAGTTGGAAGGTACTTGATTGTCTATCCCATTAGAAACGTCACAAGCAGATCTTAGCAAAAATAAAAGATCGGTTTAGGTTACTACAACATGTTAAACAGTTATGCAACTAAACAAAATCCTACACTAAGTCACGCTAAATAAACAAATAAAGAAATGGAAGTAAATTCACAACAGTTTATAATGCAATGTTTGCAGCCTAGATAGCAGTCAAGTGCAAGACAAAAACAATTAAGGAACAAAAGGCATATTTTGGTCTTGAGGATTTCAGATACTTAGAAGAGGTAAGATTTTCCATATCCACTTCATCTTTTACTTGTAATGACATATTAGAATTAAGTTGGGCAGACTGATGCGCCTGCCACGTCTTCCAAAACTGCCTTAGGGACCCTTCCAAAGTGCAGCTAGGAGCAAGAGAACTTTTTCTCTCATTAAGCAAGTAGAACAATTGTTTTTGTCATATCTCCAAAAATTATTCTAATCATAACATAAGAAAGTAACAAAACTCTCACTCAGTAAAAGAAAAATATGATGAGCTTCTCTATGCAAAGGCTGGATGGGACATCGTGAGGACAGATATACACAGGCAGCTCTGTGTTTATAAGGCCACATGGAAATAAATGTACTGTAAGGGCTTGTGAATGGAAAGTCTCATCCAATTACTGGTTTTACTTAAATCTGTCCCAAAATGCTTAAAGCCACCCACCAGACACATATTGTGAAAATTACATTCAATGCCAACTCCCCATCTTCACACAGAGTAGAGAGTAAAGATTAAAGACAAGTTAAACAGATGACAAGAAATGAGAACTGTTAGAAGTTCCACTTTGCAGGGTAAGAAAGGAAGCAGTTGCATTTCCATGCTAACTTACCCAAGTAGTATAAACAGAGAATTAAAGTATTATTCCCTTTTCAACTCTAGACTACGAATCTGATTCGCCTCCTGAACACATGCACAGAAGCCACCTTAAAACATTTCTTCATCTCTTACATTTAAAACTGTAAATCAAAACTGCTGGATAGTTGTAAGGAAAACTGCTCTAATCAAAACATCAACATCAAGAGCCAGATCCCAGTAAAAGCCACACCTCCAGCAACAACAGTTGAATGAAAACAAATGATTACTACTATTGTTTCAAAATTATATGTGGACATGTTTCAAGTCACTTTTAATAGTCCCAAAACTTTCTAAACAAAACTAAGGAGATGCATCTTTTTATCTTCACTCCCTCATACTGGGGACCCACGGGGGAACAGAGACAAACCTCCATATATTCAGAAGAAGAATCAAGCCCAGTGCAGAAGGACAAATGTGTCCCTGTCACTCAAATGCATACATAGCAACTGTATATTTTTTCACTCCATCCTTTGTCAAGAACTTACACAGGAACTTCACCACAAGGTAACTGAGTAGGCCAATAACATTAAATAGATCCAAATGTCGACTTATTTGACTCACTAGCCATGAGGGGGCAAACAATCTGCTCCTACTTCTCTCCCTGCAGTCCTTCAGCTGGTATAAAGGCAGAGAAGCCAAGAACGAAGCTCTAAAGTGATCCCAAAGCTTTTTTCTTGCCACTTCAGGTTGAAAGTAGGCAATCCCTTTGCCTCAGTGTTCTGAATACTGCTTCCTGAACTCAATACAAGCCTCTTAAATAACTTCCTGATCACTACCTTAAAAAGGAACTGGGTGAGGGGGAAGTAATTTAGGCTTTTTTTTCCTTCTTCCTTTCGTTCAGATGGTATGTTGCAACAAGTTGGTAGACATGAACAGAAATGGTTCTTAAACAGCTGAAAAGCACAAATGGAGTAAGTATGCAAAACCACATTGAACCTCTGCTCCCCTAATCTCTGCTGCAGAATTTAGCAGACTTCCAATCAGTTGAATTTTTATGTTCAGAGGGCTACATGTCCCAGAAGCAATGATAAAGTAGAGAAGAGCAGATTCTACCAGCAGAGGAAGAACAGAGTTTAATTCTTCTCAAACTAAATTACGTAATTACCGTACAAGCAATGTTTCTAAAACCTGTGGTACATAATATAGGGCTTGACAGTTTAAATGTATTCCCTTCAAAATAATTTAAAAACCCCACACAAACACCACAAACATTTTAACTGCTCAATTTGCCAATATATTTCATATAGTGTAAAGCACAAAAATGAATGCCAACCTGGATGTACTTCTTGCTGAAGCATCTCTGCTTTCATGCACAGCTTCACCATTTTGCTGAACTTCTACTGAACAGTAAGAAACAAATTCAACAGAAATATTCTATTACAACTGTTTGAAATCTTAATCAAAGTATTATCATCTGATTTAATTATTTTAACTTACTGGTTGCTGATGAACTGAGATTTGTAAGAGATTCCTGTTCAACAACCAAACCATCTAGCACAACTGTCAGTTCACCTGTTTGCACCATGCCACTCTTGTTCTCCAACGAGAGTTTCAACTGTTCTTTTACCTTCTCCACTGAAAATGGAGTTGGAATTGGTAGGGGGAGAGAAGGAGAGAAGGAATAAAGGAAAGATTAAATTCTAAACATTAAAAAAAACATTCTACATAGAAGTATGCTACATATATTTAGTTGTACAAAACTGAACATGAAAGATATTCAGATGACTCAAATCAACATAGAAGTCACTAAGGAACTGTGCAAATTTACATGTGCTATGGGTAAAAGCACAGTTTATTGTAAAAAACAAATTGGCCATTTACATAGCGTATTCTATAGGCATGCTATAGGATCCACATGGTTTCTGTATTCTGTTAATGATGTTCCAGGTTTGCTGTTTCCACCAAGCCCTTTTGAAATTATACGTTACATAACATGAGAAGGCTTAAAATGGAACAACTTCTGAACTACACATCCAAATATTACAAGTCATGGAAAATCTCATTCTACAACCAGAGCCTATGTTCCTTTCTTATATCACCTTCCAAAACTAATTCTAAGAGACCACTGAAAAGAACACCGCTTTGAGGATGAAGTAAATGCAAAGACTGCACAGAGTTCTTCCTCATCTTTTAAAATTATTTTCAGGAAATCCTTACTAGCATTTTCATAGATCCCAACAGTAATACAGAAGATGCCTCAAAGTAACCAAAAATTAGATCAGAAGCTATTTTCACCAAAAGAACTTTGAAATAATTGAGATACAGAAAAAAAAAATAAATGTGTGCATGGTGCAGTAAAAGAATTCAATGTGACTGGTAAGCAACGTACCCATTTGTAGAGACACATACATTATCCATGAGGTAAGACATGCTTTGGATGCTGTGTAACTCTCTCTAAATCAACTATTACTAGTACAGCAGTTAAAGCTACATGTCATCAATTCAGACACAGTCAGCTATGAGTTCACATTAATCAGGTTAAAAGGGTTAAGGCCTTTTAGTATTTGTGGTCTCAGATTAAAAGATTAATTTTTCAAGATATACTACCGTATTTTCCTCCATATGATAGCATTCCAAGCTAAAATTAAAGCTCACTGTGCACTTCCATGCATTAAACTAGCATTTCTTTAGTTTTTTCATTCTTTACATACATCATAAATTAACAATGAACATGCGAACAGGGAAGGCTACCATAAAATATTGCCAGGTACCTTCAAGCTACTACTTCAAAAAGCAGGTTCAACAGCATAGTTGGGCAGCACTTACTAGCAGACACCCACTGCTATTTTACAATGGATTTCAAAGTATTTTAAATCACTGGAGGAAGCACAGAACTCCCAAATCTACAGAATTAGCAGATTTAGCAATCTGCATTTTGGAAAATGGTACTACCTGAAAGAAGCGAGAGAAGAAACTAGCCTATCACTAAGTTGTTAAATTAACATACTTATAAATCATCGTTTCTGCAAAGGATGATTCAAATAGCTTCTGCTATTTTAACAGGTTATCTCCCCAAAGCAGATCAACAGCTGGCTGTAGTCCAACTGAGCTGGCAAAAAAGGTGGGAGGGTTGTGGGCAGTAACTCAATATTTGTGGTGTTTAGCAGGAGAAAGGAACAGCCCTAATTCTGAAGTTTCTGCATTCAGAGGACTTCTTCATTATATTTTCTTCAGTAAAGAGCCTTTCAAGTGCTACATTTTAGATTAGGTATCAATAACTGAACAACTCAAGAATATAAACCAGATTATTCTACCACTGAATTATTGGATAATCCAGTGTGTGTCCAACTGCTGACTTGCCCAAAAACACTGCACAGAAATTACTTTTGGTGCACTGTACAGCTAACTCAGCCAACCATTCCCTGAAAGAATTTGCCAAGTTGTTGGCTCCTACATCCCCTGGATCTACTGTAATAAAATATTAACTAATTTGTTAGAAATAGTTAAAATATTAACTTTTTGTTGCTGTTGTTCATTACTACAAGACAGTTTCTTCTGATACAGTTTTTTTTTAGTTTAAAAAAGAAGCAATTTTTTTCTGCTTAGCTATGGAATCTTGGGCAGAATCTTTATAATACTGCTGAAGAAATCCCACTTGATTTTGGATTCTGTTTCAGTTTTCTGTAAGAATCAGAAAAATGAAGCTGCTTTTTTCAGCTCTCTCCCCCCCCACCTCCCTAAACACAGTTCTCAGGTTTGTGTATCTAACTTGTGAGAAAGGTTAGAGATTGGTTTAGCTGGAATTCTACTCCCACTCTGGAGTGGAATTTAAAGTGTGGATTCACCATATTCCTGTACTAATGAAAAAAGTTTTTCAAAGCAAATTAGATAATGAAGACCTGTTTTAATTCTATTAATGACAATTAAAATTACAAGTTATATAGAACACAACAATTTCTAATATACTAAAAGGAATTTCTCAATTGTGTCATTAATCAGCGGTTCCTATTGCTCTCTGGGCAGCTAAATTATGAGGGAAAAATATCCAGCCCTTCTATTAGTGATTCCAGAGAAGGAAAACATAAAAAATTACATAGATGTCTTTTCTGAAAGTTTAGACTTTTTTTTTACCAAGTCTAAAACAGATCTTCTAGCAAATTAGTAATCAGTTTGCCACAAAACATTGTATTTAATCACTTCCACTTTTACTTAATTTGTATTAGCTCATACTTTAATGTTTGGTTCAAAATTACATCCCATTGTTACATTTAAACTGCTTTCAATAGCACAGACATCTCTAAAAGAGACAAGTAAAGACATCAACTGAAAGTCAGTTGTAGTTACATAGTTAGTAGTCTGGTTGCCAGTTTGATATATAGTACTATATTAGTAATAATAATTCTACTTTACTCAACATATCCTTCATGATAACTTACATTTTCTATTGTGTATTTCCAAAGCTTGTCTCAAGTCTACAGTGGCTCTTCCTAATAAAGCATCTGCTTTTAAAGTGTGATGGCTCCACACTCTAAATTCCAGCGTAGTCTGTGGAGTCACATTCCTGCATATAAAATACATTTTTTTAACAAAATATATACAGATTTTAAAGTATTCGTTCTTGTTATTCGGAGTATTTGAACTTAATTAACTTTCTCATATTTATTGTATATCTTGATACTAATTAACTGAAAAATTTTTGTACTGCAAGGGGAAATTTTTAACTAAGAACGGCAAACACTATGATATTTCTACTTAAGATCAAACCTAAAGTGCATTACTACGATAGCATAAAGAGTTCGAAGAGTATCAGGATAATCTATACTAAGTTCAAATCTGTTATATAAAACATATCTCTCTTTATCTATAAAAGATCTATTTTCCTTATTGCTCACTATCCCAGAATTCTAACTAAAAATTCACATTATTATATGTGGAGAAAAAGGTGGTAAGTATATTTGTCTGTCATTAGAAAGAAAAATACTAAATATTTTTCAAAAGAAAAAGCAATCAATCAGCTACTTGCAAGCAGAAAGGACCCACTTAATAAGTGGCTTGCCAGGAAAGTGTTGATAAAACATTATTTGTGAATCCACAAATATGTATAAAACCATAATGCATACTCACAGAAATCAGAGGAGAAAAATCAAATGATGATGCTAAAGAAAAAATTGGAGGGAAGCAGAAAGGTAAAGGACCCCGTTACAGTGATATTATGATAACTTTTGGCAGTGATCTCTCCCCTGCTAAAGAGGGAAAACGGGAAGCTATGCTAGGTCCTGGAGGGTAAGTTTTGTAGTACAGGGTCTAGCAATGCAAGCGTGCTCCTGGCTGTGAAAAATGGAGCAGAATCACTGTAATTCAAAAAGTCAAAGGCCACACATCCATCAGTATTGGATACAGAAAGTTGTATTGCCACTGATGAAAACAATACTAAAAACAATCCCCAACCTCCCAGCAACAGGGCTAGCTTTACAGTCACTTGAACGTGTTGGACAACATGGATCATTTTTGGTGACAGCCATGAGCAACTATATTTTTTTCATTTTGAATAGGCTGCCTTCTAATTCTTCTTACTAAAAGACCAACTCAACAAAGAAAAGAAAAAAGAAAATCAAACACCTACAAATGGAGAATACATTGCTGGTGCTCATGCAGACCCATAGAAGTGAAGGGAATTTGGTAAACCAGAGAGTTCACTTATCCTCAAATAGACTGGGCAACTGAACCAATAATACCATTTCAACAGCCAGAGAAAGAGGGGGCCAGAATACCTTATATAAGGGCAAGATCCTAAGTAAGTAATACTGATGATAGAATGAGTCTGTTTGGCTGTACTGTGCATGCCAAATTACCTCATTTCTATCAGATCACCAAATCCTGCCAAATCAAACCTGCCTCCTCAACAGAAACTCTGGTCCCTGTGAACACATGGATAGTTCTGTACTTGTGCTAGTAGTAACTTCTGGAAATTATTATCAACAGATCCGAGCTACATTATTCTCTTCTGCAATATTGCAAAGGGCTACTAAGCTTGAAACATTGAGAAATGGGGCACAGGAATAGCCTGCTTGCTTCAGCCCTGTTCTGTACTTAACAAGTAAGTGTTCTCAAGCAAACAGCTCCTCGAAGCTAGATATGCTGTACCACTCCCCACTCTCCAGCACTGCTAGTTACAGGAACCTGGCACAGTTCCTACTGCTAACAACAAAGCTAGCTATTGCACAAAGGAAAGTCAGATGCTGTAAAAATGTACTGGCCCATGCTCAATGCCACTTGATATTAACTATGCTGTTTCCAGACCCAGATCTTGCCTGTGTAATAACGTATTCTAGCCAACTGCACAGTGCAAGATTGCCCGTTCTTCATAGAGTCATATTCAGGTGTATCTACACCTGTAGCACAGTTAAACCAAGTTAAACCACAAGAAGGTCAAATATTAGGATAAGTTGCAAGGTCATTTTGGAGTAAAGTGTTTGTGTGTATATCCCTTCATTAGTATATACAAAGAAAAAGTGATCTTCCTCGTAACTACTACTTATCCAGCTAACATTTTTTTTTTTACTTTTAAAGTTAAGAATTACATGGTTACAATTAGAAGCATCTTCTAGAGAGGAATCTTAAACTTGACTGGTCCACAGAGCTAACAAATATCAAGAGTATATGATGTATAGCAACTGCAGGCAGGGAACACTCTCTGTACAAAAAGTATTCACACAACACTGTAAGAATTGAGAAAAAAATTGAGATAAATATAATCTTCAGTCTGCATTTAGTTATCAACAGCCAGAGAAAACTATGTAGCCAACCAAGCCTAGTAAATATTTGCTCAAGTTGTCTGCCTAATAAAGAGCATTAAACAGCAAAAAATGTACTTACACTGTCAGCTGTTCATCCCATTTTGGATTTGAAGAACTACTTGATTTTGCTGTTTTCTTAATTTCTCCATCTGCAGTTAATTCCGTATAGAAAGTTGTTCCAAACCAATTCTTTTTCCGTTTCAGTTTGGCACTAGAAACTAATAAAATACATTGCTTTATCTATAACAGCGCGCTGTTGCTGGAAAAACAGAAAATGTACTGCCTACACAATGTACGAAACACAGCGTGGCAATGTTACTCCTCGCCTTTTTTTACTTCAGCTGAACATAAAAGAGGTCAATGCTAAAATGGTAGCTTTTATTCTCAAAAGCTGCTTTGTCAGATACCTGAAACCAAGTGTGACATATTCTCTTCACCACATACTGACACGATGGGGTTGAGACAGTGCAACAATTAGTACAGGGATAAACACTGAAAATCATGTGAGTTCTTTTGTTTCTTTTCTCATTGTTCTTCCTACTTTTCCCTTAACTGAAAAATATGTAACTGATACATCTGAGAAATAATGAGGCAGGTGTTGGGTTTTTTTAAATTATTTGTGTTTATGAAAGCATATGCAGTTCAGACCTATTTCAAAATGTCCCTGTATAGCAAAGCCTGTATACAGAGCTTGATTTCCTTGCTTATATTACCTGTGTAGTTAACATGTGGTTTAACACATCAGTTTGTTAAAAGTAAGAAATCAGCTCTCAAATTTCCCCTATTTAAACAACTTTACAGATTAACTTTTCAGCTAAATATTCAACAATTAAGAAATAGCAAATTATTAAAGAAGCTATATTTTACCCCCAAGTTACTGGTGAGGTCCTTAGCGCTCCCAAACACAAATCTGTACTCCCATTTCCTCGCCCAGATAAGGGAATCACTATAAAAACCAACAGCAGCCTAACTGCCAACATTTCAAATTCTATTTCAGACAGTCATGGTCTTCAGAAGACCGTATGGATGGACTCAGAGCAGTACCTGCCTGCGGGCTATGCCTTCTCTCTCATTCCTCCCATACTTCAGTGTGATTCTCTTTCCTTCCACTTTCAGACTAAAGCAAAGCTGAGGATTTTCAGCCACTTGGAAATAATCCTTCCCTGTCACTTTTCTGCACCATACTTGCTAATTCAGAACTATGTGCAAGTTAACCAAACTGTCTGAAAGGGAGTCAAAAAAGGTCTGTCACATATTTCTGGATTACAATATCCTAAGATATACACGTTACTTACTCAAAAAGTTAGTGGGATGCAACCAACCACGATTCTAAAAGCATTAGCCATGGACTTTTACTTCATTTCAATTAAAAGGTGCACACTGAACTCCCTCCTTAACTGAAAAGTCCAGTCTAACTCATGCACCACATGTCATAAAAGGAAAACTCAACCTTGGTAACAATGAAAGATTAAATGTAGAAAACTAAAAACGTAATTCCACACATGGGTCATATTTTTAAGCTTTAACAATCTCTACTTCTTCCATATTTTTTCCTCCATATTTTGCTTTCTAAAAGCAACTACAACAAATCTGTTAAAAAGTAGATATTTAGTCATAATATTCAAGCTTTCTTTTAGTTTCCCCCTTTTTATCTGATTATGTGTTAAGCCACTGAGTCCCCAAACATGAAAGGAGACCATTATAATTTTTTCAGTTAGGACTTCTTTTAAAAAAACTAGGAGTACCAAATACTATCAAAAAAACTTCAAAAAGAACTAACACCACAAGACATCTCACCATGTACATCTGAGAAAATACTGATGGAAAAACTTGTCGGTAACATGCTGTAACTGTCCAAACTCGAACAAGTCACCACTCCATATGAATTTCCTTGTCTACAAAATTAGTATATGCTAGTTGCTGCCTTTATAGAGGTGCTTTTTAAGTATAGTTATTGAGACATAAGTTTAGATTCTACAGCAGCACAAACTAATCTGAGCATGGGTCAGCAATACTATAGTCCCACACTTCTCTGTCTCCCACTTCTTTCCCTGTACTGTCACTGGCGTTCCTCTGACCCTGCAATAAAGACGAGTTAGAAAACTAAACCTTCAGAAAAACAATCCTAAAAACTGTACAGATTTCTTCCCACTTCGATCCTTGAACCAGATCTCTTGAAGTCAAGGGAAGCTTCACTGCAGAAAAATACAGGACTACTTGCATAAGGAGCAGTACAGTACAGGATATCAAAGTCACCATTTCTGTATAGACATATCTGAAGTTACAGGTCATTTGAGTACCTGAGTTTGTTACAGTTTGTATATATATTCAATCTACGTGTGGCTTCACCTATGCTATTAGTTATTGTCAGTTTTGGTGATTTATCACATTATCAAGTTATGTGATCCTTACACAAGGTTAATTAGTTTTAAGGTTCCTTTCTTATGTAATTTGATAAAATAACCATTTTGGGGACTCTCCAACAATGTATTTTTTCCCAGATAACCTGGCCATCTTTGGATGATCCAGCACAATGTATCTTTCTTGAGACAGAGCTTTTTTTAAGACACGGTATCTCACTCAGGCTTTTTTCCAAATGTTATTCAAGATAGACTTAACATATTCTTGGTCATACATTCATTATTACTTCAGGGTTCCCAGATTTCTCAGGATATCTGGAGAGTTCAAGCTATTTATCAATAGTAAAAAAAATACTGATACATACATTTACACATGTATATATATTTGTGCAAAATATCTAACTACTTGCTGGTAACATTTTCAATTTTAACTACTGTAACACTCATAATTGGCTACCAAACCTGTTCACCTAGATGCATTTTGCTTATTTTCAGACTACAGCAAGTTTTTGTTCTGCTCTGCCATCCCACAGAAATAGCAGCTAAGACCGACACTGATTGTCACATCCCTGACAAGTTCTTATCCATGACTCGCAAAATATGTAAACTCGCCCCGTTCAACATCTGTTGAAAAAAACATCCCCAACACAATCAGAAATTTCTAGAATTGCTTGTAGCTCCCTATGTTTCCCTTCCAGCAGATCCTGGGATGGCTGAATTCTGCCTTGAACTATGATAATCAACATAGCAAAAGGAAAAAAGTAAACAGTCACAAGATGCAACATGGTAAATTCCATTGGATAGAAGCAAAAACATTCTCACAGGGATGCGGTTTATCACCAGAACAAGCTGCGCAAAAAGGCTGGTAATCTACAGCCTCTGAGCTACTGAAAATTCTATTGGGCAATACCCTGAGCAACCTGATCCAACCTTAAAGGTAGCCCTGCCTTCAGCAGAAGAGTGGCCCTACGGCCCCTTCCAACCTAAATTATTCCATATGGCTGTGTAATTCAACCTGCTGCCCTACGGATGATACAGAATAGCTATATTATTCTCAACACATGTTTACCTGATATGTAATCAAAGACCTTAATCTTTTGAAGGTCTAGCAGATTTTGTGATCTCCTCTATTTTCAGCTTGGGGTTCACTAAAACCGCCCATGTTTCTTATAAAATTTCCATAACATGTTTCATTTATAGAATTTGTGCCGTTAATTATTTGTTGCCAACCAGAATTCCTTACATTTGTCCCTGTTATACTGAATCTTGTTTCTTTCTAATTTGAGATGATTAAACCCTGTCATCCAACTCACTGTATAACCTCCACCTAGCTTTATCTACATATATTATATTCTTGACTGTAATGTTCAAGTTATTAATTAAAATATTAACGATACTGATCAATTTTTTTACACTCATTTAAGACTGCTTTTCAGAAAACCTATGTTTTCCTGTAAAAATCACCATGATACAAATCAACACTTGCCTGTTACTTGCATCTGTAATCTTCCATTATGGTTGTTACTTGTATCAGATCTTGGTGAGGCTGTGGCCATGTCAGAGGTTTAGGCTTTAGCCTAAAAAAAAAAAAGTACACAGGTAGCTTATTAAGAAGTACTTATTTCTGCACGTGAGTTACGACTGTTAAATAAAATGCTCAACTAACCAGCAAGTTAGCAAATGTTACTTAGGTATGGCAGAAAGCATTATTTCATTATACTGGTTAAAAAAACTAATTACTTTGGAAATTTGTCCCACATTACCTCTGAGGATCCCAAGACACTTCAGTAATGCATACATTTACATAGTTTAAAACAACTGTGTAAGGCAAGAAAAAAAATTCAGCTGTGATCCTATCTTCCTATCTCCAGAAGGTACGTTTATGGTCTGATTTCAGATGAGCTAAGCACCAACAACTTCAAACAAACAAAACATCTGAAATGTTTACATGCCTGAAAAACAAGCTGTCCCCAGAACAATACACTCAAGCAGTAACACAAGTGATTCAGACAAAGAACATTTAAATTCTATCCCTGGATTTGCAATCAGCTTTCCATACCATTGTTGTCCACCTACAAATCACTTCCCTCATCCACTGAGACAGTAAGCACTTTACAAGGACCACCCCATCTTATCAGCAACTAAAATAGTGCAGTTCTGATCTTAGCTGGGGCATCCCACTACTTGAAACATGTGCAGACACCATCACTCCCATCCTCCTGAATTACTACACCTCAAACATAGCTAGAAGTAAAATATTCTCTGTTTCTATCAGCCAAGTATTTTTCATGACAAAAGAATATGTACATTTAAAATACGCTGTCCATGATCTGGATTAATATATGGATATTTATTCATGTGAACATGAATGGGAACAGTTGCCACCAAACTTTTTTGATCATGTACCTCTCTCTATCAGTAAAATTTCTTGAGCATGCACCCCCAATCTGTGTATTTAAATTATATACAGATACTACTGTACAAATATATTCTGTATACTATAAAACATATAAAAATAGAAATTAGAAAAGATGAGATAAAAATGAAATATACAGTATTTTAGGATATTTTTTATTATTAATGGTAAAAAAACCTTTTCAATCTCGCTAAAAAGATACACTTTTTTTGTGAGAGCCATGTGAATATGCTTCATCATTATTAAAAATGCTGGCTTAACACTTTGTACTAGAGTGATTTGAAGGTCTGGTTCTAAACTCAGTTTATTTCAATACTTTGTTTTAATGACTGTCATAGCTGGAAAAGACAATTTACAAAGATACATACACCCAAATGAAAGTGCACCACTGGCTGCACTTACTAAATCATGATTCTCATTATTTATTCCCATCCACTAATCATACAATGGTTTATCTTGAATTCTGGCCAGTAAATTTCCATCTCTCCAGACATCAATCAGTGGTTATTGCAAACTAACGGAAGGTGTTGCATTTTTATATTTTTAACAAACGGGCTCAAAATCCCCTGAAATTCTTCATCTGGAAGACTTTTAAATGGGTGAGGAAATTCTGTTTCCAAGTTTAAGTGTACAGATATAAGAGTTTTTATAGATGACACACAATTTTCTGGTACTAAAAAATCATGATGGACTGATGGAAGAACTTCCAAACTTCCTTTTCAAAATGCTCTCTCCACAGCAGCAATTTCTTTCAAAAAGCAGTCATTTTCCTGCTCATTGCGGAAACACCACCTTCACCTTGAAGGGACACATTAAGTGTTGGGGTTTTTTTTAAAATATCTGTTAGCATACTGCTGACAGGCACTTGTGATCACAGAACAGGTCAGCAAATTCAGAACACTCATCTTTTTGTGAAAGAAAACACAGAATTAATTTTAAAGTTTTACAATTCTTCTAAGCACTTTGCCATAATTACCAGCAAAGCTCTGCATGGTACAAAAGATTTTCCCAATCACTCTCCATGTCACTACAAATTATTGCAAAGATTCCACTATTTCAAAGTCTTGTTTCCATACAATTAACTACACTGATGACATCCTGCAGCACTTTCCGCACCTCTGGCTCCAAATTCCTTGCTGCTTGCCTACATATGATGCAGTGAATGAATTCCACTTATGAACATCTCCCACACAAGGAAAGGCTGAGGGAGCTGGATCTCTTTAGCCTCGAGAAGAGGAGGCTGAGGGGTGACCTCATCAATGTTTACTAATATGTTAAGGGTGAGTGTGAGGAAGATGGAGCCAGGCTCTTCTTGGTCTCACTAAGCGATAGGACAAGGGGCAACGGGTGCAAATTGGAGCATAGGAGGTTCCGGGTTAATATAAGGAAAAACTTTTTCACTGTGAGGGTGACAGAGCACTGGAACAGGCTGCCCAGAGAGGTTGTGGAGTCTCCTTCTCTGGAGACATTCAAAACCTGACTGGACACGTTCCTGTGTGATGTGCTCTAGGTGGTCCTGCCTTGGCAGGGGGGTTGGACTGGATGATTTTTTGAGGTCCCTTCCAACCTCTAAGATTCTGTGATTCTGTGCTCTCCTTGTAACATTCCCCAGAATCCTTTTTGCTTCAGTCCAAGTACCCACTCCAGTGGTTACTGCAGTGGTTACATTTGCACAGTTTTTCCCTTGAAAAAAACCTGTTGTTATTAAAGAAGTCATTTACTGTTTAAGAATGTATCTTCTCTGGTAGATCTTTCCTTAGTGACTTAGTTCTTCGTGTTCATTATCAACACAGAATCTAGCAAGTACCAGAAGCTGAGCCATGTTACAAACATCTACACTTTCATCCAACTCCACAGCAAGCCTCTCACACTGTGTAATTTTTTCTAATATTTGTTTCTTCAAATCTTAGGCAAAGTGTCACAAACAATGTCCAACAGTATTTGCTGATGAATTTCAGTTTGTCACCATATTCTTTCCCATATATTACTTCAGACATTTTTACTGCAGCAGGAAGATGAAACGTTTCCTCAACGGTGCGTGGCTTTTGTGTGTTTTGCTATTCACAAACCTCAAAAGAGGCTTCTAAAGATCCATCACTAAGGTTACTGAAATCTTCTAAAGTATTGGATTGAGTATCACATGACTTTAAACATTGCTGAAAAAAAACATACAGGTTTGTCTCCATGTTCTGGATGCTCAGTTTTTAAATGCCTTGCTAATTCATTCTATCATTAGCTGATACGTCAAAGTAAAATACGTTCTTAGGGTGAGGTTCATCATTAACAATAATGGATGTCCATCCATATCTCAGATAGCCATTCTTGATAAACCCAAGTTTTTTTGGCCAACATCTTGTCAGATCTACTTGCTATTCTTTTTACCTCATAATGCAGCCAAACAGGAGCTCATACTCCTATAGGAGAATCACAGATTGGTAGGGGTTGGAAGGGACCTCTAGAGACCATCGAGTCCAACCCCAAGAAGTGTCAGGTCTGCCATGTTCTTATTGTTTACTTGTGCTCACATCATTAGTATTACCTTCAATTTGTGGCCTCTTTGCAGGAATTTTTTTAAGTCACTAGCCCGTTTGGTGAGGGTTAGTTCAGTTAAAACTAGGTAATATAATCCATAAATCCACCTAACTTGGTACACGTAAACTGCATACACTGCAATACCCTGAAAGCGAATGAACAAGTGAAGGTGTTGCTGTGACCCTTCCACACTGTGGAATACTAAATCCACCCTCAGGACACCTCGTAACCATACATGACACAGGACTACCTGGCATATGGACCGAGTGAGGGCACCAGTGTCAATACATATATTGAACACAGATTAATTTCTGTCTTATTTTTCAGATTACATGTAAATCCTAGTATTTTCTTCCCGCAACTGAATGGATAGTCTTGCACACCCCACTTTGGAGGCCACTGATATGGAAAAGATCAAAGGAGAAACACATGCAAGAAATTCTGTGGCAAGTAAAGCCAAATTCTTCACAAGAAACTAAGACCTGCAATCTAGTTCTACTCATACATTAAAAAATTAATTTAGACATACTTTTGTAACTGAAAAATTATGATTACTTTTACTGGGGTTTTTTCCTCAAGCCTGCATAGACCTGAAATGCTAAGGGTTGGGGTTTTTTGGTTTATATTTTGTTTGTTGGGGGGGTTTAACTCTACTCCCTAGTATGCACAAAGCACAATAAACATATGTATATATATATACACTGTGTCAGAGTCGTCAGGTAGACAGTTCATTGCCTAATCTCCTAAGACTTCAGGTTTCAGGTGCTAATTTATCTGTCAGGCATACCACCTGCCCTAACCTGAGTTTCTGGCTCTGCTTGCTACTAAGCTGCTAACTGCATATGGCAAACACGTGTTTGCCAATCTCCTGATAACAGGGAAGGCAGAATTCACTACACTTAGCTTTGCATCTTTTCCCTTGAAAGAAAAAATGACCACAATGCCTGGGAGAAATTATTACAATACCAGGGAGATCCCAACAAGGATGGAGATGAAACAATGTTAGACTTGGGGTTGGCTTAGGGGCTGCATGTTTCTGCAATAACCACATGACTGTATCCCATGTCAACAGTCTATATTATATTTTTGCCATGTACATTTACATCAAAGTACATTTACACAGAAATGATTACAGTTCCAAATTTTTGTAAGGTACTAATACCGATTGTCACATTCCAGAAAAGGATAGGACATGAAAAGCACTACTGGAAGAATAAAGACAATGAAAGAGCAGTCTAAAAATAATAAAAACTGGGAGTAAATCTGCTCAACATCTGTAGGTATATCAGGAACACATCGAAAACAAAAATAAAGGCTACTGAATTAAAATAATAGCGTTGATATAAATGTTACCAAAAATCTCAGGTTTCTGGGGGCAAGGTTGCAGCAGAGTGAGCGAGCAAGCATGTAGCGTATGAAACTAAGCAGAGCCAGTAAAGAAGTCACACAGCAGAGGGACTGACAGACTTGCACTAGCATGGGATTACACACAACTCTCTTGCCTCATTACAAGTAAAAATTTTCATAAACTGAGAAAGATTAAGAAATTCTTCAGATACTGAAAAACTGGAAGTTTCAAGAACCAGCAGTCTCCCATCTTCATGAGCCAGAAAAAACTATATCTGCATGGCCAAGAATAACCAAAATCTCAACTAAACAAGTTTTCTGATCTCGGTGAAGGAAGGGATGGGAGGGCAACTACATGAAATGACGATATTCATTTGGAGGACTGAGTTGTTTTCACAATCTGAGATAATGTCAAAAGCAAAATACCAGTATTTTCTTGATCTAATTTGCAAAAAAGACTATATAACAAGAAAAACAGGTGGTGAAGCAGCACTGAAAGATGGAGGTTGTTTTTTTTAAATAAACAAGTTTTTGAAGTTTTATTTCAAGTAATGTAAACCCTAACCACTAATAGGCAAGGGAACACTATGTCCTAAGCGCACTATTTACTGGTTTCTTGCATCATGCACACTTTTTTTTCTTCTGCTCTACATCCTTTTTTCTTGTTACTCAAAATAAAAGCCCCGTTTGGCTACAGAACACATTGATTATGGGTTAAAATCTTTGATGTTATCTCTACATAATCTTAAAAAGAGGATTACATACAGCAATGTAAGAGTCACCATCCTTGCAGTTATAATCTTCCTGAAAATCAGGGGATTAATTCTAATGATTGCTAATCGCAGGCAGATCATAAAATTTAAGTGAACACTCTCAACACCAAGACCCCTTAAATGCCCATATATTCAGATCACGTCTCCAGCAAAGGTATAATATTTTTCTAGTTTTGTTAAAGCAAATTGCAAGTATGTCTAATTAACTGATTTCAAAAAAAAAAGAAAAAAGCTACCAACATCAACCACATTCCCTACAGAGAGAACCAGTAATTCTGTATCATTAATAAAATTAAGGGTATCTCCTTTTGACTCTGGGAAAGTCTTACCATAGAAGCTGGTTACAAATAGAGACCAGATCTGTTTCAGATCTGGAGAAGAATCTGCAGATCCAAAAATGTGTTGACCTTTATTATACTGAGCAGTATAGTAAAGGATCATTTCTACAACTTGCCTTGCCTACAGCAACACTAACAAAAAAATTTTAAGACTTGACATTCCTAAATGGATAGCTTTGGTCATCAACAACTAAAATTACAGTAATATTTACACCTAGGCTAATAAAGAACTTGAAATCAAAGTTTTATTTTCCTGAATGCCACAAGTCTGCTTGCTCGGTGCCAGGGAAGGTGATGGAGCAGGTCATCTTGAGGACAATCACGTGCCATGTCCGTGAAAACCGGAGGATCAGGCCCAGCCAGCATGGGTTTGTGAAAGGCAAGTCCTGCCTGACCAA
>VWZZ01008348.1:0-12101 GCA_013399095.1 Psophia crepitans | reverse complement strand
CTATTTTAAGAAATAATGGAAAGGTTATGCTTATCAGCAAGACATATCCTCCACAAACACCAATACGGCCACCTAAGAACCACCTAACTTTCTGCTTGATGTTGGTGACAAAATTAATTCTTTGTTCTTCACTAAAATGTCATCTGTCCTATTCTATTTCAGATGTCCTCTTTCTTTTTAAGATATACTATAACAAGCTAATGCAAAAGTCTGCAATTCCATTCTCCTTTTTGACCAAATATATGGTAACCAGGAACATACTGCGAAGCCCAGTAGGTCCTTCGGTTTAGGTTTGATGGACTAGGAATACAGACACGAGACATTATGTAGGCCAAGGTATTAACTTTTATTAACCAGTAAATTATTGGTGTACGTGAGGGGGAAAAAATACTCTCCTGTGAAAATACGTTTCAAATAAAAAGCTATATTCATGAACATCATCTATATTTCATCAAATACTTGCTGGTTTGATTGTTTTACAATCCTCCTTTTCTGATATAACTAACTAAATGTAGAGGTGGTGAAGTAGTACCTTGACATGCTGCAGACATTTAGAATGTTTCCTTCATGTATGCAGTATGTTACATTCAGTCTTAAGGAACACAAAAACTTTAATAGTCATACTATTGTTTTAATTACCTCACACAATCCTTCTAGCTCGCAAGGAGTTTAAAAAAGGTTGTATTTAGTTGTAAATGAGCACACTGTAATAGTTACACAGCCAATAAGACCCCTTTAAAATTACTGGAAGTGGCAAAAATGTTAAGAGATTTTTTTTAATGTCAAATACAAAGCCTTGACGTTTTTAAATTTTTGAAATTAAGTGAAGAAATAGAACAAGAACTACAGACTAATAAAGCATCATTATAAGCAGCAGGCCTCGGTTTGTCTCTCTTACACAGATACTGAAAGAAACACAGTCCAGTGCAAAAACCAGTAACCAGTGCTCTGATCTGTGACACCTGCTAGACTTACACAAGGAAGGCAAAGTCCAGGTGGCACAAACAGCTCCAGCTTTTGTTTTCTAATCTGAATGCTTGACACTGAAGCTCTTAGATGCTTTCAATTTACTCAGTAAATCTGTTCATATGACACTGAAATGTTATGTGTTTCTCCCAGGCTAAGTGAAGTTCCTTATCTTTTGGGATTCTGCTTTTGTTCTAACACAACATGTCAATTTCTAATCACACTTTTTTTAACCTCGTGAGTTCAATCACTTCACATTTTTTAAACCTCTTATTTTTTACTGTGTTCATCTTTACTACCTTTAACTTTCAGTCCAACGTATACTTTCGTCTTTGAGTTTTACACCTAAATAATTTAGATTTTTTTCCAGGAAATATTTTAATGATCAATCACAGAAATACACATGAAAGCTGTATGTTACAAAATAAAAAATATTTAAGATTGGAACCATGTAACATGCATGTTTTCCACCAGTTTTTCTAACTATGTCTTAAAATTATGCATCATGGAGAAGAAGAACCCGCAACAACATTACCAGTCCTACCTTCTGTGACAGTATGCTGAAAAAAGAAAAGGTTATTAACTTTAAGAACCCCTGTGAAAACAATTTAGGCTACAGTCCTATGCTCAAACTGAAGGCAAAAGATGGCACAAGATGTATTCAGAATGTAGAATGACTTTAATAATTAACTTGGAACTTTCCAAGATGCAGTGAGTAGTATTGAACAGTGTCCTTACATATGAAGTATCATTTGTAGAAGTATTATAAATAGTAGCTTAAGTCACTGTTTAATAGCTTAGAAAATATTAGAAATAGAAACCAGTTTTTCACTGATCATTTAAAATAATACTGCTAAGAGCACTAATTCTACTTCTCATCACGCAAGGGAAACACATGATGGCAGTACTTTTAGGACAGAATTGTAGTAAGACCATCATTTGCTAAGCAACAAAACATTTTCTGTGGCATCTACTGTTGTAGTTTTAAACTTCAGTCAAACAAAATGCAGGTCTTCAGGTGGAAAAAAAAAATTTCTAGGGTAATGTTTATTTTAGTGAAAAACTAGCAACATTAAACTATTTAATAGAATGCTGAAGTACCAACCAAGATGATAAGATGAATAGTTTGGGTTGGAAGGGACCTTTAAAGATCATCTAGTTTAAATCTCCCTGCCATGGGCAGGGGCACCCTCCACTGGACCAGGCTGCCCAAAGCCCCATCCAACCTGGCCTTGAACACTGCCAGGGATGGGGCCTCCACAGCTTCTCTGGGCAACCTGTGCCAGTGCCTCACCACCTTCACTGCAAAAAATTTCTTCTTAGTATCTAACTTAAATCTACTCTCCTTCAGCTTAAAGCTGTTACCCCTTGCCCTATCACTACATGCCTTGCAAAACCACTTTCAATTCTGCAGATCCCTTTACTACTTACTTCTACTTACTAATAGTTTCTCTAATTCCTTGTACACTAATGAATTTAAAAATACATATATGTAAAAAAACCCTGTGTCCCACCAGACTTATAAATATTACCTATATACACAAATAGATATTGAAAACCTGAAAGGACAGTAGTAAGTCCTGTTCAAAACATTTGTAAATGTAGGACATATTCAATGCTAATAATGAACACTGGAGACTCTTAAGCCAATGGTCCAATGAAAGTGCTCTTAGCACCAAACATTCATCCCATAAATGACATGTTCGCCATATATAATCCCAAATCACAAAATCACAGAATGGTTGAAGTTTGAAGGGATCTCTGGAGGTCACTTGGTCCAACCTCGCTGCTCAACAGGGACACCTAGAGGCAGTTGCCCTGGACCATGTCCAGACATCTTTTGACTATCTGCAAGGATGGAGACTTCACAGACTCCCTGGGAAACCTGTGCCATTGTTTGTTCAGTAAAAATGTGCTTCCTGATATTAAGAAGGTATCTCCTGAGTTTCAGTACGTGTCCATTGCATCTGGTACTGTTACTGGGCACCAGCGAAAAGAGCGTGGCTCCGTCCTTTTTTGTGCCCTCTTTCGGATATTTGTATATATTGATGAGGTCCTCTGAAGTCTTGCCTAAGTCCTCTCAGCCTTTCCTCAAAGGAAAGGTGCTCCGGTGACTCAATCATCTTCATGACCCTTCATTGCACTCTCTCCAGTACGTCCACCTCTCTCTTGTACTGAGGAACCCAGCACTGGGCACAGGACTCCAGATGCACCCTCACCAGCGGTGAATAAAGGGGCTGAATCACCTCCTTCCACCTGCTGGCAAGTCTTTGTCTAATGCAGTCCAGGACATCACTTGCCTCCTTTGGCCTCAAGGCACGTTGCTGTCTTATATTCAACTTGGTGTCCACCAGGACATGCAGGTCCTTTTCTGCCAGCTGAATGTCTTGCTTCTTCCTGTTAAAACTCAAAAGTACTATCAAAATCATCTTCAACTAACAATACCCTTCACTCCTTTATCCAGGAGTAGCTTACAAGCATTCTCAAAAAAAAAAAAAGAAATACTTGAAACTGAGAGGACTGAAAAAGGACCCAAAAATGTTAAGTAGTAAATCCAACAATGATAAAACAAAGGAGAATAAAGCTATGATAAACTCCTCATATTTTTTGTTATCATCAACATACTTTCCAGAGTGAATCTTCAGAAAAGCCAAAACAGTAAGGGACACAGAAGCATTTAATTTCTCATGTTTTCATCAAGCCCACAGCACATACTGACGGTTACAAATATACCAGTGGCTTTCTTAGGATCTGCCTTGAGATTAGTAGTTTCAGCTTCAGCAGTCTCCTCCTCATGGTCTAGAAGGCCTTGTCAGCAAGGCAAGACATTAGTTCTTCCTGACAGCTAACAACCTCTCTACAGGTACTTCAACATTTGTGATACAATTCTTCCTGAGTCCTAAGTTGCCAACCCTGCAGCACACCTACACAGAACTGAACTGGAAGGCAAACTGTCATTCTTCTTAAATCACAGAACATCCTGAGATGGAAGAGATCCACAAGGGTCATTGAGTCCAATTCTAGACTCCACACAGGGCAACCTAAAAGTTAAATGATCCAAAAGCACTGTCTGAACACTTCTTGAACTGCAAGCGTGGATCAGTTCCCCAGGCTATATCATTGTTAGTAGTGACACTTGGTGGAATGAGTCCCACAGCTGGTGGGATGGAGGGCTACAGGCTGCTCAGGAGGGGTGGGCAGGACAGGTGAGGAGGAGAAGTTGCAGTGTATGTAAGGGAGGCTTTGATTGTACAGCCCTTACAGTTAGTGATTATGTGGTTGAGAGCCTCTGGGTAGGGATCAGGGGGATGGAAAATAAGGATGTTGTAGTGCATGTCTACTACTGATACCATAGCCAGGATGTAAGCATTGGTGCGTTATTCTACAGGCAAATAGGAGAAATCCCTGGATCTGTAGTCATTGTCCTTATGAGATATTTCAACATCCCAAATATCAACTAGGAACACCATACTGCTGTGACAAGCAAGTCAGGGAAATTCATGAAGTTTGTGGAAGAGAACTTCTTATCACAAGTACTCAGTAAGCCAACTAGGAAAAATGCTGCTAGACTTGTTATTTGTGAACAGAGAACAACTCACGGGACATATGATGGTAGGTAGCTGTCTTTGCCACATTAATCACAAAATGGTAGAGTTTAAAATTTTCAGTGTAATGAGAAAAAAGGACAGCAGAGTTGCTACCCTGGACTTCAAGTGAGCAAACTTCACACTATTCAGGGTGCTATTTAGCCGAGTACCCTGGGAATCTGCTTTTGAAGGCTCAGGGGTCCATGAGTGCTGCTCAGTCTTTAAGAACCACCTTATAAAAGCACAGGAGCAGGCAACTCCAGGTGTCATACATCAAGGAAGCAGGGCAGAACACTAGCTTGACTGAACAGGGAACTCCTCAGGAGCTCAAGAGAAAAAAATAAATTCTATCATCTCTGGAAGCAAGGTCAGGTTTTGCAGGAAGATTAGAGCACCATGTTTATGCAGGAAGAAGACACTAAAGGCCAAAGCTCAATTAGAGTTGAAACTAGCCAGTGTTGAGTCAGAAAACAAGAAGGGCTTTTTTAAGTACTCTACTAGGTAGAGGAAATCTAAAGAAAACATTGGACCGATACTTGTTGAAGATGGTCACTTGACTAACAGGGATGAAGAAAGAGCAGAGGCATTCAATGCTTTTTTAGCCTTAGTCTTTAAAAGTACTGATAAGACCTTGGGCTGCCTGGTCCCTTGAGTCAGAGGACCGTGACTGTAGCAACAGTGACTTTACCTTTGTGGACACTGAAACTCTAAGCAACCAGCTGAATGTTTACAAGTCCATCAGACCTGATGGGATTCATCCCTGAGTATGAAGGAAATGGAAGAAGTTATGGCAGGATCCTTCTTGATCATCTATCAAAAGGTCTTGGGACCTGCTGACTGGAGGCTAGCCAACATTATTTGAGGAGTGGAGCTGTTTAGCCTGGAGAAGAGGAGGCTCAGGGGAGACCTTATTGTTCTCTACAACTACCTGAAAGGAGGTTGTAGCGAGGTGGGTGTCAGTCTCTTCTCTCAAATAACAAACCATAGGACAAGAGGAAATAGCCTCAAATTGCTCCAGGGCAGGTTTAGGTCCGACATTCAGAAAAGTTTCTTCACTGAAACAGTGGTCAGGCACTGAAAAAGGCTCCCTAGGGAAGTGGAGTCACCATCCCTGGAGATGTTCAAAAACCATGTCGACATGGCACTTTGGGACATGGTGGTGTTGGATTGACAGTTGGACTTGATTATCTTAGAGGTCTTTTCCAACGTTAAAGATTCTATGATTCCAATTTACAAGAAGAGCATGAGGGTAGACCCAGGAAACTACAGACCTGTTAGTCTAACCTCAGTTCCTGGAAAAATTATGGAGAAGTACTGGGTACTACTGAAAGGCATTTAAAGAGTAATGCACTCACCAGGCACAGTCAACAGGTTCACAAAGGGAAAGTCCTGTTTAATTTAATATGATTCTATGATAAGGTCACCCACCTCATGGATGAGGGGAAGGCAGTGGATGTAGTTTTTGTGGATTTTAGTAAGGCTTCTGATACCATCCCTCACAGCAGCCTTCTGGACAAGTTGTCTAACTGTGAAATGAGTGGGTTCACAGTGCGCTGGGTGAAGACCTGGCTGAAGGGCTAGACTCAGAGGGTTGTAGTGAATGGGGCTAGACCTGGTTGGCACTGATTCACCAGTAGCATTACTCAGGGCTCAATTTTAGGACCAGACAGTTCTGTTCAATATTTTTATCAATTATCAGGATGATGGAGTTGAATGCTGACTGGGAAGTGGAGACGGAGATGCTGATCTCTTCTCCCTGGGAGAGAAGTGATAGGACACGTGAAAATGGTTCAAAATTGCGTCATGGGAGGTTCAGACTTGATGTTAGGAAGCATTTCTTTACTGAGGGAGTGGTCAAACCCTGGAACTGGCTTCCTAGAGAGGTGGTCAATGCCCCGAGACTGTCAGTGTTTGAGAGGCATTTGGACAATGGTCAATTACCGTATTTTAACTTTTGGTCAGCCCTGAATTGGTCAGGCAGTTGGACTAGATGATTGCGGGTCACTTCCAACCTGAAATGTTCTAACCTATTTTCGCACACTGACAGTTTGGGGCCATGACCACTTCTGTGGGAGCTTGCACCAGTACTTGACCACTCTTTCAGTGAACAACTTTTTTCTAATACCCACTCTGGACTTCCCCTGACATGGTTTTAAGCCATTCCCTCACATCCTATCACTGACACCAGAAGAAGATCAGCACCTCCTTCTCTGCTCTGTCTCATGAGGAAGTTGTAGACAGCAATGAGGTCACCCCTCAGTCCCCTCTTCTCTAAGCTGAACAAATCAAATATCCTCAGCTGCTCCTTGTAAGTCATGCTCTCTAACACCTTCACCATCTTTGTTGCCCTTATTTGGTCAAATTCTAATATTTTTCACACACCAAGTCTGATACAAACATTTCTATAAGTATCTTTCCCATCCCCCCACCTCAGAAAACAAAGCTTTGTCCACTTGTATTGGCATGAGGAGTAAGCTACGTACACAAATATTGTATTTTCTGTATTTTTTCATGCACATTCACTGACCATTGCTTCAGATGCTGCAATATTGATCTACGCATTATTTACAACATATTGCCAGCCTGATATCAGGGTCTAAGAAAAAAATAAAGTACAATTACAGAGGTTTACAGAAATCTATTTTTCAGAGTGTTATGCAGGAGGTCCAAACAACTGAAAGACTATGATTCCACTGCACATATCCGCCTATTCTGTTTCACCTTATACCTAGGCTAGCAAAGACCTTTTTAGCCTGGTTTCCCAAGCAAACATCACATGTATGACTTATACTGTCCACCTGCCTCTTCCCAGTCTCCATCTCTCTCTCTCTAAATGAATCTGTTCTCCACCAGATTCTGTTACAATAAACTAAGAAGTAACATCCTCCGACACATTAAGTTCCCATGAGCTTCATGAAAATTAACAGCTAGGTAGAGAAACAAAGACACAAGTATCTGTGCTTGCTAAGCAAAAGGGTCTGTAGTATGAACTCAGGCTATCCACGCTGCCTGGCTCAAAGGCTACACAATCACCACAGACACAGCTCTGAATCAGTCTGAGCTGGAGCTGTGGCTTTTTTACTACCAGTAAGAAAGGTCGAGAACAGCAGAGGGAGAAGACAATTGCAATGATGTAAGAAAAATTTATATGAAGTCCATTTACATTGCTCACAGAGCAACCCACAGGCAAAACATTTATGGTACACCTTGCTTTTGAATCCTTATTACAATGATGCTTCTAGGTCCTACCACAATATCAAATAACACAAAATACCACAATGCCTCCTCTGTGTGATAGGACCACATGCACAATGAAAGAAACAGAGTAAGCAACTTCCAGGTTGCTTGAACAGAACAATGGAAGTTAAAGACCAACAGTCCAACACGTAGGTCAAGAAATCAGGGAAGAATATTTTTGCCTTCATTTTAATATTCAGCTGAATATCCTTCACATCTGCCAGAATACATAATACACTGGCTACACACCAGTCTTCAGCCTTTCTGGGTTGCCTCCTGCTATGGATAATTGTAATTGTTGATATAAATTATTGTTTATCAACTTGCATCAAGAGCAAAGTAATATACTAAGTTGTATCTCTCAAATATGGGCAGATTTTAGTATACCTACATTGCAAACAGAAAACCTTACAGTAGTTACAAGTAGGCACTTGATACTAAATTTAACTCTATAGGTAGCTGTCCTGGCTGAACCACGACAGCAGCATATTATAACAATACGTAAAACGAAGACGTATGGGCTTCAGGGCAGGCAGGCAGCCTGAGCACATACCAGAAGTGCCCAGATAGTTTATAAAATCCATTCACAAGAACTCATGGCTGTCACCACCACCTTATTAGTCACAATAGCCATGACTAGTGTACGCACACCTCTACTGTGGTCACAGCAAAATTAACAAACAAATTCCAAAGGAACATAATTATCTAATACCACCTGCAAACCATTCCTTTATCTTAAAAACTGTACTTGGTCTGGGGAGCACCAGAGCCCAGAGCAGACGGTGAGCATGGCTGGGGTACCTCCGGTCCCCTCTTAGCTGCTGCTGTAACGAGTCTGCTGAGACCAAATGTGCCAGCATTCAAATAAAATGAATTAGTAAAAATAATTTTTAAAGTATTTAAATATTTTGCTTTGAACTGGCACTTAACAAATTGGGTTTGGATTTTTATTTGCATTTTTAACTTCTACAAGGAAGTAAAAATATTTGCCCTGATGTCTGGTTTAGTCACAGATTTTAAGTAGGCAGCTGCTCAGACACTTCTGGACAATGCTCAGTCATCTGCTCTGATTGGGCTGGTCCTGCATGGAGCCAGGAGTTGGAGTTTGACTTGATGATCCTTATGGGTCCCTTCCAGCTCGGAATATTCTATGATAAAACAATATTAACGATGCTAACCAAGAGTGCTGCTGTTTCTATTACACCCTCCTCTTTGTTTCTGTGGGGATATGAAGAAACCATGATTAAGGAACACCAATAATGTGTATTAAGGTATTTTCCAAAAAAGTCTCCCAGTCTCCTCATTGTTCTGGTAAGTCAGTACAAGACAACAACTCTAAGAAGAAGGGAAGAGAAACCTACTCAGTGTTATGGGCTGAAGTAGCAGAAAGGGTCTTTGCACATTTTTTGGCAGTAACAGATTTGATGTGTTCCACCTCTCCTCAAAAAATAGCTCAAAGAGGTATCAGCAGAATTCACTGCATGTTCTCACTCTTTCCTCTGAATATCTGCTTTTTTAAATGTGCTATGCAAGCCTCTTTTCAGCTGTCAATCTCAGCAGTGTTAAAACACTGAAACATGCCTGTCCTAATTCCAGTCACAGACTGTACTAATCTTACCTATTACTACCTGAGAGAGCTCACCCAAGCATTGTCACTCATTTTTTTCAAAAATATCCCTTTAGTCTCTACAGTGCTAGAGAATTCAACCTGATCCATAGTAAGGCTCCCAGGCGATAAATCATTCTCAATTCTTAAAACAAAGAGTTGTAGTCTTCTACTAATTGTTTTCCAACACGACTCTAATCTCAGTTAATCTGATTCCACAAAAATGACAAGTTGAGAACATGAAAATGAGTAACATGTAAGTTTTATAAGAAGAGCCCAAAGCCTGACTTCTCTAGAGTCAATATTGGACCACATCAATGCAATGCACCACATCAATACATTGCATATAAAGTTTAACTCAACGCTACAAAGGAATCAGTGGGCTATAAGAAAACACTTAAATTTTGTAGTAAAAGACCATTTGAAATATTAGTTATTTTCATGTTAGGTCAACAGATGGAGGTCACGAGAAATGCAGACACTCTCAGGAAGGTCAGTATCCTTTCTTGCGAAAAGCTAAAGACTAAACTACCAAACTTAAAATCATGAACAGCTAATTCTTGAGAACACCACTCCCTCAAAACCAAGTCACTACAAAAACTGCAAAGAAAAGGTCATCCAACTCCTCACTGAAAGACATCAATTTTCAGAATTATTCCCTATTCATGTTGATTTTTGAGGAACTGTTGAGGGTATAAATTAGAGACAAAGCAAAGACAAGCAAGAGAAAAGCATTTCCAGCATCCTTTACACACATAATGTACGCTTGCATGACACTGTCAACACACAGGTTTTCCAGCCTGAAGAGTATTAAGAATCCTTAGTCATTCTGTAAGTCTTCTGTATAAATCAGTCATCCTTGCTGTCCTTCTTTGTACCTTCTCCAGTTGTACTATACACCTTTCAGGGTGGAAAGTGGAAAAAGATGAAAAAATGAACAAAGCATTCATTCAAGATAGGAATGAACCGTGGATATAAACAGTGGCATGATGATGTTGCCTGTTTTATTCTTTATTCTACTCCTACATCTTCTATATCACCCTTTGAAACCATCAGCTTTTAAGCTGGGGGGAGGTGTCAACAAACATCTGGAAAAATGGTCTTATTTCCTCTCTGTTAAAAGTGAGGGATTGAAACACAAAATTTTCAAGTATGGTGAAAAATAAGCCCAAAGTGTATGTCTCCGCTAATAAATACAGATTTATTTAATCTAATTTTAATTTCTTAATGGCCTGTAAAGCTTTGAAATTAAAGCAACCAGTATAACACAGTTACTCAAAATAGGTAAGAACATCAATCAACTCTGAAAGTAAACTGTCCCTGGTAGTTGGGGGGTGGGGGGGTGGGGAAATTCCAAGAAAGGCTGTAGTGGGTAGACTAGACTAATTTGCTCATAGGAAGTATTTATAACGTGGTTAGTTTATGCACTGAAGTGCAATCTCTATAACCTTTTTATTAAGCTCCTATTACTTAGCAACAGGTTTTCTCCCTGTCTGTATAACAATTTATTCCTTATTTTGAATCATACATCAGCCAATCTCAAATGATTCTTCTAAGAATTACTTCTTCATAAACTACTCCACTCAACTTTTCAAAGTGTGCTCTAACTTCTCCTTGCTTTGTTGTATGACAGATGGTTAAAAGCATAGGCTGAAATTTACTCAGATTCCATTCAATGTTTGGTTGGTCTCCCTTCACTTTTTTTTTTTCTTAAAAACAAACAGTATTTTCCATTTTCTTTGCACAGCAGTACTATTCTAACACTTCTCTCCTGAGTCAGTTATTTTTCCTAATCAAAAATGGAAGTCAAAGAAACACAACAGTCCATTTGTAAAACTGTTAAAGCTAGGAGGTCTCCACATAGTACCAGAACCACTTGTGATACAGAAGTAACTCCTACCAGTTTTCAAAAACATTTATGTAGTTAAAATAAAAATAGTATGCAAGATAGCATATGTTATATTCTTAATACATTCCAACATTTACTTTTTATTACACTCCTCACAAGACATTTTCATAGAATCTTCACAAATTCACAGACACGTAGAGGTTGGAAGGGACATCTGGAGATCATCTAGTCCAATGCCCCTGCTAGAACAGGATTACCTAGACCACATTGCACAGAATTGCATCCAGATGGGTCTTGAATATCTCGAGAGAAGGAGACTCCACAATCTCTCTGGGCAGCCTGTTCCAGTGCTCTGCCACCCTGAGAGTAAAGAAGTTTTTTCTCATATGGAGATGGAACTTCCTTGTGTTCCAGTTCGGGCCCATTGACCCTGGGCACCCTGGTCCTGTCACTGGGCACCACTGAGAAGAGTCTGGCCCCTTCCTCTAGACACCCACCCTTCAGGTATTTATAAGCATCGATGAGATCCCCTCTCAGTCTTCTCCTCTCCAGGCTAAACAGACCCAGCTCTCTCAGCCTTTCCTCATATGGAAGATGTTCAAGTCCTCTAATCATCCTGGTAGCCCTCCGATGAACTCTCTCCAGTAGTTCCCTGTCNAGTAGTTCCCTGTCTTTCTTGAACTGGAGAGCCCAGAACTGGACACAATATTCCAGCTGTGGCCTCACCAGAGCAGAGTAGAGGAGGAGGATAACCTCCCTCCACCTGCTGGCCACACTCTTCTCAATGCACCCCAGCCTTCTTGGTTACAAGGGCACACTGCTTTTAGCATGGCGAGCTTGTCATCCACCAGGACTC
>VWZZ01008347.1:1040607-1078977 GCA_013399095.1 Psophia crepitans | reverse complement strand
CATCCAGCACTGGGGTCCTCAGTACAGGAAAGACATGGAGCTGCTGGAGCAAATCCAGAAGAGGGCCACAAAGTTGAGGCCACATAGCCGATCAGAGGGCTGGAGTACCTCCCCTGTGAGGACAGGCTGAGGGAACTGGTGTTGCTCAGCCTAGAGAAGAGAAGGCTCCGGGGAGACCTAATCACAGCCTTCCAATACCTAAAGGGGACCTACAGGAAAGCTGGTGAGGGACTGTTTATTAGGGAGTTTAGTGACAGGACAAGTGGTAATGGGTTTAAGCTAGAAGAGGGGAGATTTAGATTGGACATTAGGAAGAAATTCTTTACTGTGAGGGTGATGAGGCACTGGAACATGTTCCCCAGAGAAGTTGTGGAGGCCCCATCCCTGAAAGCATTCAAGGCCAGGTTGGATGGGGCTTTGGGCAACCTTGTCTAGTGTAATGTCTCCCTGCCCATGGTGGGGGGTTTAGAACTAGATGATCCTTGTGGTCCCTTCCATCCCTAACCATTCTATGATTCTATGATATTGCTTCTGTGTTTTGTGTGTTTGTTTCATTGGTTTTAAATGTTCCTCTCTAGATGGGTACATCTTTGATGTTAGACTCTCCATCCTATCAAGTCTTCCCATCTTGAAAATCAATAGCACTTTGTCAAGTATTAATGACATAGTTGGATCGAAATCCCAGTTCTATATAACAAGGTTTCATTACATATCTCTGGGAACCTGGAAACATTTTCACTGGAGCTAAGTCATGACATGTCAAGTAACATGTTCGACCAAGTTGTGTTGGCTACAGTAAATTTCACTCCTGCCTACAAAGCAAAAGTAAAGGGGATAAAAGGATTATCAGCTATTTCTGATACGAAACTGCTAAGCAAAAGGTCTGCTTAACCTGATTACTTCCTCCTCTTGCCTTTCACTTTCCCCCATCCTACACCTTCTGTCATCATCTTACTGAAGTTCTGTTTTAAACTTGATTTTAAAAGAGCCCTCAGGAAAGTTCTGCAAGAGTGAGATTGTATTAAAGGGGCTGGAGATATCTGTCATTAGAAGAAATGTTTTCAGAGAGCTCCAACCAGTCTGGTCAGCTGGGCTGGATAAGAACAGCTTCATCTCTGTGTCAGTAACCACAGAAAAGCCCACATGGGAGCAGCAAGCTCCTGCCTTCCAGGGACCCAGTTACAGTCTACCGCACCATGATCACCAGCCTCTTCTGTGGAGCCTACAACAGAAGCCAAAATTAAAGAAAGCAAAAGCCCCCAAATTAAAGAAAGCAAACAGCAGTCCTTTGGACAGGTGAAGTATTTCCCTACCAGCCTGATGGCAGAGGCCTTCTTTGTCGGGCTGGCGGCCAGCCCAGGGCTGCAAAAGCAAGGTCTGCTACAGGGCGGGAGAGTACCGAGAGAGAGTAGAGTTGGCACTGAGATTTCACGCAGATGTGGGACCAAGCAAGCTGCAGAGTCTGGGCTAGACCTACTCCATACATCAGGGAGGCCAAGGCTGTTCCTTGAAATAAGTCAGAGTTTCAGGGCATCCTCTCTGTAACGTTACTGAGTCACGCGGACTGTCTTGTGCTGTTGATTAACGCTCTGTTGGGACGCGCTGGAAGGCTTCAGCTTTGCAACGTGCCTCACCAGACACCTGAGAGGTGATTAAGCAGCACTGGCACACAGTCTGTCATGTCTTACTGATTAATTGCAATGGCACACCTAAAATTTGATTGTTCCCACTCAATTGCTATTTCTTTCTTTCTATATGCTGCTACTTCTGGGGGCGTGATATACAACAACTTGATTTCATAAAGAGGGTGCACTGTTTATCATGTGAACATCATGAACTACATACATCAGTACTGCTCATAAGAGAAAACATAGCAGCGAAATGCTTTTTTAAACAACAACATCATTTCTTGCAGCTTCCCTACCTGACAGCTACTATTATTTTGTAGGGGAGGTGGCTGGCAGATAGAAACTTACATTTATATTATTTGTGATGGCAATAGGCTTCAGTTCTTTTCTCATTACTTTGTCATTCTCAATTCACCTTGCCATTTCTCAAAGATCAGATTTTTTTATCACACAACGAATTCATCCAAAGACACATAACTAGAGCACCCGGACAAGTCAATGCTCTGCCTACTCAATTTCTCAGGGAAAAATTGTGGGCGAGACTGTGAAAGGTATGTCATGATGACAGTGCCCCACCAGGTCCCGTTAAAAGTTAAAATATAAGACAATACCAAGGATTCACCCTTTGAAAATCCTATGCAGTTCAGGACTACACAAGGCAAGACTCCCTCAGCACAAGTACTCCTAGTTTTGTAACCTCAACAGCTTTTTTGTTTCCCACCTTGTTGATTAAAAAAAAAAAAAGAGCTGGGCTGATTGCAGATTAGAAGACAACTTTGGCCTGCTTTGTGACATTTCTGACCAGCTGGCTTTATGATCAGGCATTATTTCCGTAAGTTTAAAATAGATGCCATGTACATATTTCATTAGGTCTTGGACCTTACTGGGCATTTTGCAAATGTAATTTAAAAATCAATATGGGCTTTGGAATGATAACACAATTAACATTAAATTGCTGAGTTATCCCTGTCTATTTTATACAAGATTGATCATTATAATTTTTTATGCTTAAATTAGTCAGATAGAGCAAATTACTTTTTATTATTATGGGTAATCCATATGCTTCATTCAACTTGCATCTCTAATAGCTGAATAATGCACCTGCTGTTTAGCTAAACTTAAAAATAAATGCATTTTCTGCAATTCTTTCAATTCTGTGTCTCAAGAAAAATTATTCTTTCTCAAATACTTCAAGATAGGGATTGAACTCTATTGACCATAGAGGAGAATATTTTCCTTCTCTATTTTCTTTAAAAAGGACCATTTTTTTAGAAAAAAAAAAAAAAATATTAAAAAAATAGCTTGACAACCTAACATTGAAAATAGTTTATAATTTCAGTGTTATACTGAATCGCAGTTTCCTTAATAGCTTGAGGGGCAGAGAAGAGGATTGGGAATATAAATTAAAGACAAGACCCTTCTTTTCTTTTTTTTAATTATAATTTTTCTTTATGTCATCCTTCTTTTGGTGTTCTGTTCTAGGTGAAAATTGGAGAACTGACTTACTGAAAATAACTGAGGTGTCTCAAATCAGAAGTGTCATTCAAAACTACTTATTTTCCATTAAAGCAACTCCTGATGTTAATTTTGTGTCCTTTTTCTTAATCAAAAATGTACTGAAATTGATTCTATTGAAGCTTATGTTTGACAAAACTCTTCCTGGAGTACAGAATGAAAAGTTTCAACCAAATTTGCTAGTAATATGGTGAAAAGTAAAGGATTCAAAAGAAATATTGGTTTTTCATACAGCAGATCAGGGCTTCACAGATATTGAGTCCAAAACTGAAATTTTGACTGCCGCATGAGTAACTGCACTCATGTGATTTTTCCTCAGTCAGCTGAGGAATGACAGCAGGGAAGATGTCTCAGAATACCAGCAGACTTGCCCTGCACAGAGCTCAGTGAAACACCTCTCGATGTGCTTCCATGGCTGCTGTTCTTGTGGTAGCTACAGCAAACGTTATTCTTGACCAGGCTTGCGTGTACAGTTAACACCACCTTAAACTGAGAGGTTAGTTAATTCTTTTCTATATGGAAGATTGTCCTGTTCCCCTCCGTACCGAGAACTGCTGAGTTGAAGATTTTTAAAAATATACCCATCAAGAATCTGTTTAGAGTCTTTCTGCTTGTATAGCATACAGCACTGACTGCAAGGTCCCACACATGAGTCAGGGCAACCCCAAGCACAACTACAGCCTGGGCAGAGAATGGATTCAAAGCAGCCCTGAGGAGAAGGACCTGGGGGTGTTGGTGGTCAAGAAGCTCAACACACCCAGCATTGTGCAATTACAGCCCAGAAGGCCAATGGTATCCTGGGCTGCATCAAAAGAAGTGTTACCAGCAGGTCAAGGGGAGTGATTGTCCCACTGTACTCTGTTCCTGGGAGACGTCACCTGGAGTACTGCATCCAGCTCTGCGGTCCCCAGTACAAGAGAGATATGGACCTGCTGGAGCGTGTCCAGAGGAGGCCGTGAAGATGATCAAAGAGCTGGAGCACCTCTCCTATGAGGACAGGCTGAGAGAGTTGGGGCTTTTCATCCTGGAGAAGAGAAGGTTCTGGGGAGACCTTCTAGCAGCCTACCAGTACCTAAAGGGGACCTACAGGAAAGACAGGGAGGGGCTGTTTACAAGGACATGTCGCGACAGGACAAGGGGGAATGGGTTTAAACTAAAAGAGAAGAGATTTAGATTAGGTATAAGGAAAAAAATCTTTACTGTGAGGGTGGTGAGGCACTGGAACAGGTTGCCCAGAGAAGCTGTGGATGCCCCCTCCCTGGAAGTGTTCAGGGTTAGGTTGGATGGGGCTTTGGGCATCCTGGTGGAGGGGGTCCCTGCCCATGGCAGGGGGGTGGAACTGGTTGTTCTTTAAGCTCCCTTCCAACACAAACTATTCTATGATTCTAAGACTGCACATTGAGACCCTGGAACAGATATACAAGACTTTCTCCCTTCAGTACCCTATCTGTGTTCAGCTTGTTGACGTGGGAGTATCAGCTACAGAACACAAAATTCTCATCACCAAGTGGGGCGGGTAGCTGGGTGGGGGAGGAGAAGCTGGCAGAGTGAATAATAACCCAGAGCTGCAGCTCAGAACATCCTGTAAGGGAACTGTCTTCAAAGCTCCCTGGAGGGGCCGGGGATCCCTAATGCAAGTAAGCACTGCAGCTTGTCTACAGAGCTTATCCTTTCTCATTATTAGGTCCCAGGGTAGTTCTAAGGATCAGAAAACAAGTAAGGGACTTGCAACTAAAAAAGATGGGACACATATTCTAACATTTATGAATTTTTACCTGAGCAATGCAACATTAAAGAACATAACATTCATTGCATTCATCATAGTTTTGTTGGTAATAGTCTAGAAACCCTTATGAATTTCTTTACTGAAAGAGACCCAAGGGAAATTCAAAGAACAGTTTATTTTGAATGGCAAACCCAAATTTTAGTGAGACTAAAATACAAAGCTGAAAATGCTGTATCCCTGCTTTTTGGTTCCATGGAGAGTTGAAGTATCTTCCAATTGTAGCTGTTATTAGCAAGGCATAAAATAGTTTTTGGCTTAAATTAGCTCAATTTTCTTTCAATACATTCATTTCTCTCAGGTCCCCAAACATCTCACGTTCCACAATTACATCTTTCCACTTGGAAATCTTGTTTTTGGTGAATTTAAGAGCTCTGACAAGGACATCAGATGTTGTTGTTCTGTTACTGCCAGACAACAGTCTCTGTCCAAGCAGGCTACCAGATATCCAGAAATCCCAAGGAAATGTCCACTATAAATGTTTAAATAAGTTGTACATTGCATACTAAAGAATCCAGATTTTCTAGTCTAATTTGGTCCACGTACAGCTGGTCCATGGATATTCTACATAAATCAATCATTTTTAACGCACCTGCACCCACAGGTAATCTCAGTATATTCACATAGCACATAAACATGTTTGTATCTGAGAAATCTTTCCCATTGCTCCACTTCATTTCACAGCCTACTTACCTGCTTTTGCCTTGCCTAGAAAATATCTGTTAGAGAAGTTGAGACAAAACCAATAAAGCTAAAAGAAAAAATAAAACTCCAAAATTGAAAATACTTACTTCGTAATGTACAACACTATTTCCTCAAAATATTGAAACACTAAAAATTAAATACATATTCTGTGTTGCTACTGATATCAGCAACAATCCCAATTTATATCCAATATCTATTGACATTCTCAAACATACTCCAACTGTTTTTGTTCCATCTCACTTAATACTCCTTCAAAGACTGAAGGGAAATAAAAATGAATACACAGATGCTGACCATTTCTTTCGGTTTTCAGGTAGATCTTCCTTCCAGAGCAGGAGGTGGAGGTGGATCATACTTCAAAAACCCTGCAGTTTTCATCTCTCAGATGCAGCCATTTCCAATAATAGCACTTTTGAAGAAGTTCAGCAAAGGAATAACTTTTATGTCCCATGAAGCATGCATTCTCAGACTCACAGGAGCTTCAGAAAAAAAATAAAAAAGAGCTGCATGATATTAACTAAAAAGGAAATAGGATTGAGTCTTCTCTTAGGTCTGGGAGAGTTACCCAATATTTCTACAAAACAACCCTTTATCAAGCAACTCCCGCATGACTAGTCTTACAGCAAGTTTTCTGACAGTCTTTAAAGTGTTCCATAACTGTGATGAAAGACAAGCAATTTAGATAAGTCATCCTCTTTTTATTTTTATTAATAAAACTGGGTATCCACTATCAAAGTAACTATCCAAATTGCATTAAAAAGCCTTCATGTGCAATCAGGTTTTGAATGTTAAAAATCATCAAAAGTTCCAGCAGTTGAAATACAGAACCTATGTATGAAATATACAAAACATCAGCAGCTGCTGAAAGGATAAAGTAAGATGGTAGAAATAGACCATCACCACTGAACAAGGACCTGAACCTAGTGTTTGTTAAGATAACATCCTAAATTAATTTCAAGGAACAGATTATTCAACAATTTCCCTTTTTGTGTTTAACCATTTTGTACGGGAAGAAGTTCACAGACATGAAAATGTTTTAAAACAGTAAATTATTAATAGAATTATTACCTTTATTTGACTTCTTGAAGACTTTTCTCCCTTGAGATAATGGCAATGATTTCAAGAGACTATGAGATTTAGGTCTGATTTCTATAACCCACTATTCTTTTAGGCACAGGCACATACTAGAGGTCAGAGTGAAAGTTTTCATTTGGGCCAACGTTATTACTATGTGCCACTCCTCACAGCGCTTGTGGGATGCCAAGTGTACCACCAGACCCAAGCCAGAAGAAATTAGATGTTAATTTACAACACAACCAATAGACAACTATTCCTGTTAATGTCTCTCAATAATAAATTTCCATTTTTATCAGATTTATTGCCCTGCGAGATTGACACATGCATTGCTAAGTCATCAAAAAAAACCTCACATCATCCCCTCCTGCCGAGCTCTCATGAAGTCATTTCTCAACCCATCCACTCAATCACAGCACTGGAAATTGGTCCATGGCCATCAGTGTCACCTTCTAATTACTTTTACTTCTTGCTTGTGATGGTTTTACAACTCAACCCCCATGATAAAACTACTAACCACTTTAAGAATCATAGAATGGTTTGGGTTGGAAGGGACCTCAAAGATGAGTTACTTCCAACTCCCCTGCCAGGGGCAGGGAGACCCTACAACTAGACCAGGTTGCCCAAAGCCCCATCCAACCTGGCCTTGAACACCTTCAGGGAAGGGGCATCCACAGCTTCTCTGGGCAACCTGTTCCAGTACTTCACCACCTTCACAGTAAAGAATTTCTTCCTAATATCTAATCTAAATCTCCCTTCTTTTAATTTAAAGCCATTACCCCTTGTCCTGTCACTCCATGCCCTTGTAAATAGCCCCTCGCTGTCTTTCATGTAGGCCCCCTTTAGGTACTAGAAGGCTTCAATTAGGTCTCCCCAGAGCCTTCTCTCCTCCAGGGTGAACAAACCCAAATCCCTCAGCCTGACATCCTATCCATAAGCAAACACATCAAAGGGCTATTGTGTCAGAATTAGGCATTGTCCCCAAGCACAGACACACATCGTGCGTTTCTACTTCCTTCAGAGTTTCTTTTTCTGACAGGCCAATAGAACAGCTCACTTTCTCAATGACCTCCAGGTTGTACCCCATGCGTGAGTTATTCAACCTCACAACACTTTACAAATTTCACGTGCTTATCATGCATACGTTAGAATTATTATCCTACTGCATTGGAAAGAGTGTGCACCGTCAGAAATAATTTTAAACAGCATGATTTGCTTCTTGGACCTACCAACCAGCAGACTATTTTTATGCTCCAAAGGTCATATTTTCTCTAAGTAAGAGCTTCCAATCAAGAGTTAGAAATCCTTCCTGAGCTGTGAAAGAAACTCCTAGCACAACTTCTGCCAGAGGCTGAAAACAGATTTTTTTTCTTTATTGAAATAAATCGAATCCAAACAAAGTTGAGGAAACAGACTTATTTCTGAAAGACGTCTAATACCTGAGCAGGGTCAGAAAAAGGTGACTTAATTTCACCTTAATGAAAGGTAGTGTATATGTTCTGAAACACAGGCAGCCTGGATTCGGGCTTCAGAACTCCCCCAATGACCAACATAAGGCAGAAAAACATCCTCATCTTCCTGGACCCTGGCGCAGCATCTGTAGCACTGGATAATACACTGTTGTCTCATCTGAGATGCTTCCTCACACAGAAGGGCAAGCAGGTGGCAGGAGGAAAAAAAGAGGGGAAGAACTGGTGCATATAATGACCTTAGAGTCCCCAAAGCTACATTTTCTCTCAATTTATACAGCTATTTGCTGAATTAGTCAAATAAATATAAACAACAGTAGCACGAGAACAATCATCCTGGTTTTACTATATAAAATTATGCAGATTTCATGCTGAATTGCTCAGAACTTGGGCAAAATGTGGTCTTATGATATGAGACCTTGAAACTGAAACTAAGCAAAGCTCAAATGACACTGGCAAGAGGTGGAAAGTTCAAAGTGAACATTAAGGAATTCTGGTGCAGATTCCTTCACCTGCAAATACACGATCCAAATAGCTAACAAAATTAGTAGGCACAGGTCAGTCTTGAACTTACTGCTGTGAAGGGTGGATACAGAGGCACTATATAGTCAGTCCCAGTTACTAGGAGAATTTTCCCAATTTGCAGATAAGTGCACAAATATCTACAGTTAAGCTCAACCCCAAGTTGAGCCCTTGATCAATAAATGCAATTAAAAAATTTAAAAAAAAAGAAAATTGAATTGTCCATAGAACCCATTCAAATTTTCAGCCATTACAGGATGAGATGTCTGCCTGAAGTACTACGGCAGGCTCACACAGTCCAGTCCCAAACATCATCTGCACCAACAAGCAGACCTCGGACATTGAGTCACATCCTGCACATGGCACAGATTCCTTGTTTTTAAATACATATAGACCTTTTAAGTGGAGGCTGTGGTTATTTGGTGAACACCACCCAGTATTTCTAATAAATACAAAAGAAGTTTCCCAAATTACTAGAGACACAGAATCCTCCTCTTAATTAGAGCACCAGTTGTTGAAGAACTTGTTTCCTGAGGAGCAAACAGACATCTTACTGTGCTCACATTTTGCTCCTTTTTTTTTTTTATAAACATTCACACACTGACTTCCATATAATTGAGTTTAGATGAATATGATTATGGTATTAATTATGAAAAGTAAGATAACAGGTTAGGAAGCCTAATTAACTCATCAAACTTCAGGTCTAGTCTACAGTAAATTGGCTGCATCTCTTAAAATTAAAAGCTACTGTGGATTGATGCAATAATTGTAAGACTTTATTTACCTGAGGTCTGAAATTAATTGTGCTAAAACTTACTGATCACTACAAAAAGCAGATCTCCAACACCTACCAAAACTCCTGCTACAGTTGGTCTTTCCAGCAAGTCATAAACGTAAGGCGTTTAAAATGGAAATTAGATACAGGCAAATTAACACTAGATATAATGGAACAAATCAATTCTGTGGTCACCATGGCAACTTCCATAACATTAAGCATGAATTATGTGACAAAAGAATTAAATATTGCTTTCACTGTAGTTATTCAATTTACTTTATGCTGAATTGTGACCATATTCCTTCCCCAGAAAGTTTCAATTAAAAATTACTTCTAGAAGATAATTTTAAAATCTCTAATTTCTGAAAGGCAAATAGAATTAATAGTAAAAAAGAAAAAAAAAAGGATCAGTACAAATTATTTCAGGGTACATACTAGCAGATAAGTAATGTCTACTTCCAAAAAAAAGGAAAAAAAAGAAAGAAAAAAGGAACAGAGCCCCTGCTCTTCTCTCCCCATCCTCCATCAGCAATCTGAACAACTACAACTAAAACCAACAGTAACACCACCACATTTATAAACTAAGCTGCCTGAATATCAGGCCTATCAGGTTAAAAGAGATTTTTTCTGTTCTGATGGACATTTTTCCCCTTGAAGCTCTTCCTGGAGGGGTAGGTGCATATAATGACCTTATTGAGTCCCTAAAGCTAAATTTTCTCTCAATTTATACAGCTTCCTGGAGTGGTAGGTAGTGATGGAGGCACAGCTGACTGATTTTTCTACATGCCCTTTCCGCTTTATCCCAAATTCTTTACTAATTGCTCACACAAGAGGTGGACACAGTATTTTAGGCATTAAAAGAACACCAGATAAAATCTACTGCTCTGTCTGAACTTCTCCAATGTACATCAAAAGACCTGATTAGTCCCTTTGCTCTCTGTGTCACACTGGAAACTACTGAGAATTAAATCTCTTCTGGTATAAACCTTTCTTTGAGTACAGGATAGGAACTTCTACTCATGGACTAATGTCTATTACTGGATATCCAACCTCATATTCAGCTTCAGTAGACCATCTTCTGTTTTCTCGAATCCCCACGTGATGTAGTTCACATTTCTTTTTCCCTATTTACCATTCTCCCTCCCAATGCCCAAAATTTCTCCATCTTGGTTGTTGGGTTCTCTCTCAGTAATAAGTAAAAGTCTCAGCTTTCTCTCAAAGGTCTTCATCCATTCAGACCTCTGGTATTTTAATATTCTATGTTCTGAATGGAGCTTACATGTTTTTCTTATTCCTCTTAAGTAAAGAGCACAAATGGTAGACCATTAGAAAACAGGTTCCCTCAAAGCAAAGCATGGAAGTGCTTCAATCCATTTCTTTGTTCTTGATAACCTCTTAAGTAGCAACAAACTCACATTTGGGGAAAGCTGGCAACACAGCTCCTCTAACAGAAGTCGTCTCTTGCTGGGAATGATCTTACAAATGATGACAAATTCAGAGGAACACAGAAGCCTTCTGGTGAATCAGTGTTTCTTACCCTGAGCAGTTTCTTATCAGCCACACACAAAAAAAACCCCAGACCAAACTAACAAAAAAAGGGACAGTGAAGGAATAAGATTTTCATCCAAAGTAGAGCATAAGAGAAGAAAAGTTGAAAGCTTTAAGAAAGCTTAAGAGAAATGGCTTATGCATTTGAATTCACAACTTCTGTGAAAAGCCAGCTCTTCTCAGCTCTTCCCATCACACAGTTTTAGACTGGCATTTCCTTTATGTGATCAGATAAAACAGTGTAACTCTGACTGTTCCATCATTTTTCTAAGATCTACTTTAGACTAACAGCCCTATCATCTTTTTTTAAACTATTTACATTCAAGCCTAATATTTGCCCAGTATTTCACACACAGATGAAAATCAATATTTGTCATCTAGAGCTCTGCTTTTTTCAACCCTTCTACAACTTCTAAAATGAAATCAAGATGGGTATTACTGATTAAAGTAAGCGCAACTTACTTGGGTTTCCTTCACTTTTTTTTTTCCTGCAGTTCTTAGCTCCTGATTCATAGCACTTAGCATAAACACCACCTTTATATCGCTTAATATACAGTTCTCATATATATCTGGCCTCACTCGCCTCCTAACAAGGCTGCAGTCTTGCCAGACAGATAACAGTTTACAGTTAAAAAAAATAATTACAACTTTAACAACTACTTTTCCCTCTTTGGCAGTTACAAGACAGGGGCTTTTTGGATATCTAAAAAGCACTCTTAAACATTTATTTTTGAAGCTTTATTCACACTTTTTCTGTGTTAAATAGTCTGTCCAAAGTGATTGGCCTCTACTGTTTCCAGCATTAGGTGAGCAGCTCTTTGAAATTCCAAGTACATACACTATTTGTTTGGATTTTATTGTTTAAGAAAGCCATCTGAGGTCGAGTCTTGATGATATCTTCTTACTTATCTGTGATTCTCTGTTATGAAAATCAATTTCTCTTTATCTGTTAAGATCAGGTCTCTGTAGCTTAATGCCATGTCAGATGCAAAATGGAAATAGAAAGCGTGCTTTAGAGCACTTAAAAATGTCAAGCACGTTTTGGTATTAGCTGTATGAAGTTTCTAACATTATCACCTGAAGAGAAGCCCTGTAGTTATGTAGCTTTTTTTCCTCTCAACCAATTTTAATCTGTGATTATAAGGCAGACTGGAGGCCTGAAGCAGTCCCTAAATTATAATCCATCTTGCATATTATCTGTTATGACATTTTTCCATAAGCAATTAAAGATTGTTTATGCTTCTGACTTGTCAGTTCCTTGAACGTGGTAATGTCTTTTTTAGTTTTGGAAGAAAATATGTCCTTCCTAAAAAACACTGCAACACTAACACAGGTTTGGGGGTTTTTTTAGCACTTCAGTCCTGCCAGCCATCCAGCCAGACTGTGATAACACCAACGTCAAATTTTTTATTACGAAAAGAAAATTACTATTTCTCTCATTTATATCAGAGTCCTAGTATTGTACAAGCTAATAAAAAAATTCTTTTCCCTTTTTTGTTTCCCCTTGTAGTTATTTTTATTCCCCACCTCACGATTTTTGTACCGTCCGTTACATTTGTCCTTCCCCCGTAGGCCTCAAATTTTTCATAAAAATATAATAAGCTCTGGCACTTTGACTCTCTTGATATGGAGACCATCCCAAAAGAACAGCAATTGCCTCCAAAGAGCGTACAGCACCATCTTCCAGGGCTGCACTGTGTCCTGGTTTCAGCTGGCATAGAATTAATTTTCTTCCTAGTAGCTGGCATAGTGCTGTGTTTTGGATTTAGTATGAGAATAGTGTTGATCGCACACTGATATTTTCAATTGTTGCTAAGTAAATGTAGTGCCTGCACCAAGCCATGGACTTTTCAGCTTCCCATGCCCTGCCAGGAGCACAAGGAGCTGGGAGAGCACAGCCAGGACAGCTGGCCCAGGCTGGCCAGAGGGATGTTCCCCACCATAGAGCGTCATGCTCCGGATATAGCTGGGGCAGAGAGCTGGGAGTGGGACTGCTGCTCAGAAACAGACTGGGTATTGGGCTGGTTTTTTTCCACGTGTGAAGAGTAATTGCATTTGTGCATCACTTGCTTTATTATTGTTACTGCTATTATTTTCCTTTCACATCCTATTAAACTGTCTTTATCTCAACTCACAAGTTGATGGGGTTTTTTCCATTCTCCTCCCCATCCTGCTGGGGGGATGAAGGGGTGAGCGAGCAGCTGTGTGGTGCTCAGTTACTAGCTGGTCGTGCACTAGTTACCCTGCAACTTGCTTCTGAAACAGCCTGCCCCCTGCCATTCCTTAAATCACCCTTTCAAAGCCACATGGGTCTTTGGACCTACCAGGAGCAGTACCAAGCTGAGCTCAGAGAACCAACTTGACACCACCACAATCTCTCTAAATCTGTTTTCTGGATGCTGGGTAATGGCAAACAGTTTGGAAAAACCACATTGCATCTAACACTGCAGCAATGACAACCCTTGCCTAGCATCCATTGCCTTCACTTCCCCATTAATTTTATGACGTTTTCTCACTTAAGTTATCTAGACCTATTCTGACATTCTCTCTGTAGACATATGCTGGAGGCAGCAGGCACGCTTGGGGCACCATGCCTACAGGAGCTCCTCCTATGGCATCATGCCTCCATGCTGTGCTACAGACACACAGTATGTGTTTCCAGGGTGCATTACGCTGACTGCTGGATATCATGCAGATATGGTACGATGATAAAACAGACAGAACTATAGAAAATATATCTCTTTCATTTATACATTAATCTTTATGGACTAGGTAACCATTTTCTATTCTAGAAGTAATAAATGTGAGGCATAATCAAGTTTTTTATATATTTATCTGCAGAACTCCAATCAACTTTGATCCCTGCAAGAAGGGACTGGAAAGAAATAATTCCAAATACCCTAAATTATTATTTTGGCATTTTTTTTAATTGTAAATACCAACTGAGCAATACCAGGTCTCTTCAGAGCCTGACTACACAGAGAATCATGAGAAATTTCTCTTGTATCACACTTTTCCACTCAGCAGAACCTGAATAGTTTTTCCTTTCTTTGGGAATACGTACTTTGACGTTAGAAGCTGACTTCATGGTACTAATATGAGGAGAGTGGGGGTTACTTTCTTTTCCAATGCACACTGAAAATTAAGCTACCATGGAGCGATCACCACATTCTTCCAGACCAAGAGATTATTAAAGCTTTCAAAACTTATGGAGGTCACATCACATACTGATCAAATTTCACTTACAAGTTTGTACTTCACAGTGTCTCTCACACACCACACTTTGCAGGCACTCTTGTAATATCTAGAAAGCAGAATCTGCAGATACATAAAAAAGTCACAAAACTTCAGTGTTACTGGGGTTTGCCCCTGTTCTTTGAACCACCTATATTTAAATAATCCCAAGAGGCAAGAGCTTTCCCTCCTCCCTTACTCTGACTAGTAATTATTTTTAGAAGTCTCAACACTATTTCTTTATGATGCTTTTTTTATATATATATTTCCTTCAGAGGACATTATGAAGAGATATCTGATTTCTTTACTTTTATTTTCTTAATTTTTGACATACTGGCAATGGACCCAAGGTTCAGTTCAGCCACGTTCTTCACTGTGGTCCCCCCTTTTCACTGAGATCACAGTTCTACCTTCCAGCTGATACATACTTCCACTTTTTCTGCTTAATGATTCAGAAAATAGCCTCTCATTGAAAAAAGAAAATTCCTATGTAGTGTTCAGCTGAGGTGCAACTCTTGCACCCTTTTAAATAGGTTTCTGACAGAGTTCAGTATGTTTTATAAAAGCAGTATTCACAGTTCATACATTTACTATGCAAAAAATAAAAATGAGTACTAAAACTTCATAAAAGAATTGTAGATGTATGAAAACAGCAGAGACACACATTTGACCCAGCCCTCCCATCCTGGACGGCGCTGCCACCTGCCTTCCTGCCTGCAGGAAGGTCTGTTCAGTCCGTATTGATGAATTTTAATAGCTGGTTTTAAATCCTCTTAAAACTGATTGTTCTATTGAGTAGATATTTCAAGCACACTGGACAGCTGTATTAAATGTTTTCCTTTGGGATTTGATTACTTACAGCACATTGAGTTTTAATGCATCATCCACTGTTAACTCTGGTTTGATAGTATCTTGGCTGGTTACAGTCCACTGTTATTACACCATGATTTGCAGGCAGCTGAGAGTAAGCTTTGGATTCTGCTGGGTATGTTGTCAGGAATTCAATGTTTCTACATATCATAGAAGAACAGGAAAATTCCATATAACGTACAGCTTTATCGTACAGCTCAATTGTCAATAGGAGTATTATCTGAAAATAACAAATAAATACGATGCGTGCTAAAGCATGGATGCATGAAGTGAAAAATATTCCATCTGTAAAAGTCTTCATCTGTGTACAGACCATTCCAGCACAGATAACCAAGAAAAATTTTATTGGATTCATCCCTCTAGTGAAAGTCATTTGCTTAGTTCTAACATCATTAATAATGCTGACTATATCTGCTGCAGCATGAGGACACTCTAGGAGGGAAGCACCACATTTCACCACTTTCTGATTAAGGGTGTTTGTTCTGACCATAATATCCTGCCAACCACCCCTTTATTTCTCCAGTTCAGATTAATGTCAAATCTTGAAAACATTGAGTTGCTTTGAAATGTTTTAGGAAAGAAAATAATTTTAAGCAAATTGTTTTCTTTCTGAGTACCTGAACTTATGAGAGGTCTAGCATGTTCATGCAGCATGTACTTACAAAGCCTGTTTCTAAGTAGTTACCTTTAAGCTCAAATAACACTACTGTCGTTGCAAAGAAAAGACAAAATCGATCTCTAGTTCTGAGGAGGAATGGCTGATTTGATATTTAAAAAAAAAAACACAAAACAAAACAAAAGAAAACACAACCACTTTCATATGTAAGCACACAAAGCTCTGGTTATACCATCTCATCAGATACTGAGCTGCTGCTAATATCTGAAAGTCAGATAGACATAATCTCCAAATATTCCTGTAAAGATACTTTAACCAGGGGAAATAATAAATAGAGAAACATCTATTTCATTGACAAACTATCACAAAAGTTAACCAATTATCTTCTGTGGGATTTTACTTAAACTGAAATGATGCTTTGCCTCCTAATTTCCAAGAGCACGTTCTCTGTGCGACAGGATGAGCGAGACCTCAGTGTTTGGGCATCTTGATTGCTGCACTGCTCTAATGTGGCACAACTCTCACCATCCTCCCAAAGAACAAAACTTCACATTATTTATATTACGTTATTTTCAGTAAGTATTGATTAAAAATACTTAGTCAGCTTAATACGATGAGCAAAGATGTAATAAGAAACTATTTTAGGCAAAAATCAATAGAATGTGCAGGCAATGAGAAGAGAATACATATGTTTAAGTCCATTTCCATGACAGGTTTTTTTTCCCTCCCCATGTGATAACAATAAATTATATTATCCAGTAGCCTTTAATTCACTTTCATTTTCAAATGTATTTTACACCTTTACATTTAAGGAAATGGATATCTTCTGCCTCATAACTTTAGAAATTTGTGCTGCAAGAGACAAAGAGGCATTTACCTAGAGTGATATCACTTAGCTCATACCCTGAGCCATTAAGATATTGCACACATACAAAAAAAGGATATCATTGATTTCCTCAAGTTTCATTTTTAAAGACCTGAATGAACACTAATTATTTCTCTTAAATAAAAAGCCCAGGCCTTTAAGAAGCTTGAGGTACAGGTTTTGAGCTGGCACAAAAGCATCTCAAGGCTGAGGTTTAGGGGACTACAGAGTCTCTGTCAGGGGATTACAAAGCTCTTCTATCTGATTATTTTCCTTTTTGACTAGTTCTGTGCAACTGCATACTGAAGCGTAGTGGTGTAATACATCTCAGTATGCAGCAGATCTGATGCTTTAAATCCTACTCTGTGATGTCAGTACTCTCCAAGAGTCACAAAGGGAGTACACGAGCTTTAAATAAATATTCTATCCACCTATACTGTATGTTTAGACCCTTCAAATACAGTTTTCCAGCCCATTGCAGAGAACATATAGAATTACTGCCTATCTGCTCAGGCTTTGCAGTTTTGTAGCTGTATCACTCACCAGATGTGTGACCACTTACAAAATAAAATGCTATGCTCAGTGACTCCCAATGGAAAGCAAAAGCTTTCTGGGAAGCAAACCAAAAATGCTTCCATTACTAAAAATTATTACACTTCACTCAGAAATATAAAGTAACAGGGAAGTGGCAGATGATTTTACATATTCTTTGTCTTACTTCATCACACATGCCTGTCCTGGATAAATAATGTGGTAGCGGTTCAGCTATAAACTCTTAACGTTGATGTCCAAAAAACCCCAAGGAATGGGCTCAGAATTACCCCAGTAGGAATCAGAAAAGTTGTAAGGTCTAAAAGTACTTAAAAGTCATAGCCAAGCAACAAAGCAAATGCTTCTAGAGACTTCTTAGTCAAGATGAAGTTTAAGTAGGACTTTATGTGAACTTCAAAAAACAGATTTTTCTGATACAAATAGTAGAGAAAAAAGCCTTGTTGTTCTTCATACTCTGGGAGATTTACCACCTCTGCAGTTTTAGCAAGTACCATTCACAATGAATCAACAGAAAACAAGGTTGCTAGGTGGTGAGGAGAAAACATTACAATCTTCTTAAATTTAGACTTGTATGCAAAATTACTTTGCAGCACTAAAAGCAATAGTGTACATGCTCAGATGTGAAATAACCAACTATCCAATTTTCAATGTAGATTTTGCAGAAAAGTGCATCAAAGGAGTGAGCATGCTTCAAAACGACAGTGGGAAGCTGGTCTTGCCAAAAACCTTCATTTATGTACACAGGAAATTTTGCAGAAACACTCACTGAAAAAAGTCTTTGCCAGCAAATAGCTCCAAATTAGTATTTCCACAAACAATCTATCTTAAGTGCATGTCAACATTTGATTTCTTTTTCCCTAAACAAAATTGACACTTATAGAAATAAAGGTTTTTGTTTTACCAATCTGATTTTTCAGAACAAATAAATGTCTATGGAGTCAGTGCATCCAAGCCTTCACGATTGTCACAGTTAAGCTGTCCCCTCCCTTCTGAACCCTGTACTGGTGTTAATGAGATGCAGAGGGAGTTACTTTAAGATTTTTTCTAGCCAAAAGGGCATATCAAGTTGCTTATTGCTCTTGAAGGAGGAATAAGACCTATTTCATGCATTCTCCAAAAGGATATACACAGGTTTCCTATGTATGAGAAGTATTGACTATACTTTATGACTAGGGGAGTATATTAACCCCATGCAGCTCTTAAGAATGACTGCAAGAGGAAGGATACATTAGCAATAAATAATCGACTTTCGTATTTGTCACTGAAAAGGTCTTCTCCCCCTTTTAGACCCCCTTCTCTTGACCTTTTCTTAACTCACATTGAGACAAACATGCTCAAGTGAGTAAGAGCCATCTTGGACAAAAATTGTTTCTAGGTCGTTGGCCTCACACTGGATCGCAGCAAAGAAAACAATCCAAGATTTTGAACGCCTACAAAACAGTTGATCCAGAGGCCAAAACAAACAATAAAGACTTTACCATTGGGCAGTTTCACTTCAGCCACATGATAGATCTCTGGATCTTCCAAAATTATTAAACATAGCTGCCTATTCAACTGAAAATAGGTAGCTTCTCAGTTACTTTGTTTTCTTGAGGAGGAATGAAATAAGAAAACACTTCCATTTTCATCTTCCACATTCCTGCCAGTGGATTTCCTAGCAAAGGAGGGTTGTTGCCTTTTTCTCACAAGTACTGGCATGGAAGTATTTTAAACTGAGATTTAACTCTGGAGCTGGCCCTTTTTGAACAAGCAATTTGTACCAAATAATTGCCGGAATTGCTTTCCAGCCCACATCATTCTATGTTTAAAAAATAGTATTTTGAATGAAGAGTTACTGCTATAACTGTGTGTCTTATTCTACCCAGAGCATTCTTGTAGCATATGTGCCGGTTCACCTCATATAGTAGAGAAGATTTCTAATATTTTGAATATAATTTTCCACTATAAAAACGATTTGACCATTTACGGGGCTCTTCCTCTCTTCAGCAGACAGTAAAACTACCAGATTTGTCAGGGAGAGAGTGCTCGAGGTCAAGAAAGCAGATTCCTACAGGTCCATGACAATCCAATCATACTTGGCTTATTTGTTTACTGCCATTTTACATTTGCCTTCCACATTTAATCCAGCATAATTTGATACTAGCTGGCTACAAAAAAAAACCAACACTCAAAACCCAAAGAAACCCAACCCACTCCCAGTATTACCATTCTAATAGTACTGCTTTCATAATCTCTAATTTATGCAAAAAATCTCTCATAAATTCAATTCTCCTAAACATTTCAGCTTTGACAGTCAAGACTTCAAATATTGTTAGCTTGACTCTCTGAAAATGAGATGCTGTCAGCCCTTTATTAAATCTTGGAAATTTCCACCAAATTTGAAAAAGGAGCGGAACTTTAAGGTTTCCATTGGGAGGAAAAGCAACGATATTATTTGTCGTAGCTAGCCTTTGTGGTTGAAGACAGCAGAGACCAGCTGATCAACTGACAACTATATTGCTTTGAAAACCCATAGAATTTACTGCCTCTTGCAGAGTCAGCAGCTCACATGGAGGTAAGTAAGGAAAAGAACCGAAAATCTTATAGGAAGGAAGCAGAGGACATGGAAGGTAATTGGGGGATTAAACGGTATAAATGTAGACTACAGAGATTCATTGAAGAGGTGAATATAGGGTGCCGCAAGGAAAGAGGAAGAAATTGTAAATGAGGATAGATTACTGCAGCTAGCGTGCATAGGATAAACTGTAAAAGAAAGCTTTCATTTATTTTACTACTCAAAGATTTTTGTCTAATTAGGTGCGGAAACCTACAAGAAGTTTCTGCATCTAAAATGTGTAAAAATATGTTTATATACATACACGTGTGTGCACACGTAGATGTGGTAAATTCCCTGCACTGTTGGCAACACAGAAATGGGAGCACATTTGATAATCTTCAGAGATGCATGCACATCTAAGATTTTCCCTTAAAAAATCAGCTATACACTAGATACAGTGTAAAACAGGGCTGCCCAGAGATTACAGAGTCTGCGTAGCAATGCCGGAGATTTAAACTTGCTCTGAAGATAGCCATTTGTTCTCACCCTTTCTGCTCAGAGTCAAAAAGAAAGATTTAAAACCACAGTAAATTTGTAGGATGTTAGGTAAATACTATAAAGGGGGGTGCTGAACAGCTAGCTAAACATGAAGGAAGAACAGTTAGGGCCATTCCATAGCATGCCTATGCATTGCTGTGAAATCAAAAAGTAGCATATTGTGAATCATAGAGTCATAAGGTTGGAAGAGACCTCAAGGATCATCTAGTCCAACTGTCCCCCCACCACCTATCACCCACTAAACCATGTCCCTAAGTACCACATCCAACCTTTCTTTCAACACACCCAGGGACAGTGACTCCACCACCTCCCTGGGCAACCCGTTCCAATGCCCGACCACCCTTTCTAAGAACAAATTTCTCCTCATCTCCAACCTAAACCTCCCCTGGCACAACTTGCAACTGTTCCCCCTTGTCCTGTGAAGATCTTCTCTTCCTTGGGCTGAGGAGGCTAAAGGTGCATTGGTCTTCTATAAGAGCACATTGCATTTCCTACTGTTGTTGGTTGCTGAAAACATACTCCAGATAATCAAAGCATAGATATCTGTGTTAGATAACTTCTGTCTAAAACCTTGTTCCCATTAAGTAAACACAACTTTTAACATGTCTTTTAAAGTCTTAAAAAGTCTTTTAAAAAATAATATTTCCTGAACAAAAGAAACACTAAGATAAAGCAGTATGACAAGGCTCACTGTAAAGGAATAATATCTCAAGATTCTTGCAATTACACCCAGGAAGGAAGGAAAGGCAATCTTACAAATAAATGAGCACTTTCAAATTATTAAGCAATTAAAGCAGTAGCAACGTGTTCGGCTTCACAGAAACAAGTGCCACAAACAAAGACAGCTTTACAAATGTGAAGTTCAAGTCACAATTCTTAGCTTGGATGCAACTGCAGATACATTACTGCAGTTAGATTTGTTTAATCACTCCTCCTTTCTGCACAAGGTATCAGCAGGATTAGTTATTCTTGCTCTGAGTTTCTTGTTGTCATGGTGGCGAATGAAAACACCTAGAAATTCACTTTTGTATAAATCCTGTAAAGCAACTATTACTGCTATCTCTTCATTCCAGGACACACAGCACCACCAGTGAGTGAGCACTTTACAGTCACGCTGGAGCTATTTCACAGACAAAAACTAAATACCAAAACTTCCAGCTCCAGATCCTGTGCCTCAGCGCTGACTTCTCTGCCTCCTTCTCCTCTGAATGTTTGAGTGTTCCCACTATTCATCAGGATAACAACCTGGAGAGGTGATCAATCCAAATGATGCTGTATTTTACAAACACTCTCCTTGGGTCAAATAGTTATGAACTATGGGTATCTTCTCTTCCTACGACAGCAGGGCACCCTGAATTTAATCCTCCATTTCTGGTCAAAAACGGCTCTTCCAATAAAATAAATCATCATGTGAAGACACTTGACTATTTAAAAGCATCAGATCTATTTGCTCCTGAAGACTGATGCCAGGTCCTCTGCGCTGCCACCCACAATCCATAAGGCTGGGTGTGTGCTACTCTGAGTATCAGCATCACTTTGCAACCTCTCCCTTCGAGTCACCCTGACCTTGTTTTACTTTTTGCTTCCCTATCAGCAGTATAAACAGCATGTAGAAAAAAAATTGATTAGCTAATATAATTGACCAGAATAAATAAAAGCATTGAACACTCCTAATGTATAAAGAGATTCCAATCACATAATCCAAATATTTACAAGTCAGGATGAGTCAAAGTTACTTTTTCATGGATATCTATATAAAAGGGCAGTTTACAGGAAAGATTTGAATAATAAAAGTGTTCCTGCCTTGCCAGTTGTGTTTGGAACAGGCTGTGGATGGGGAGAGTAAAACTCTTGGAAAAAAAAACGGAAAGGTATTCACAGCATAACACAGCTCAACTCACAAAGATGTACAGCAATTAAAAGTCACATTGGTATTTGAAACAGTGAGAGAGATCAGACACCTGGAAATATACTTAATACACTGAAATTCCAGGGCAAAGTGTTTGACCCATTTTCTGACTATCAAAACAAACCATGTCCCTCTCCCCTTCTGTTGTATCAAAATGGGAACCATTTCCAACTGAGCTTTAAACAAAATTTTATCAGAGTAACACTGAATGATTACAATGAATGTGCTCACATATACGTTTTGCAATTGATTTAACACCATCCTTGCTTCCTCTGAATGCTATGATTACCACCACAGCAATCAGGATTGTTCACTGTAAAATTTAGCAGCAGGTGGGTCATCATCTCTGTTGGCATATGGAAAGGCAGCCTTCTAGTCACTGGTGAAGGACAAAGCCATAGCAGTTGCCACACAGAGAAAGGAAAACAAGCAAGAAGAAAGAAAGAGGACTGAAAAAGAGGTGAAAGTCTTGCAGGAGACCAGCAGCTTGTGGGAGAAAGGAAGATGGGAACTTGCTAATCAAAATCCATTCAGAACACCAGTGTGAGCTAGCAATGTTTCACTTGGTTGAAGAAATAGCTTTGTTATTTCTTGCCTGATTTTAAAAAAAGTGCTCCAAGTGGCTCAGGCCTTGGGTTTCTCCTAGGACCTGCTGCATGCCTTAAAGCAGAAAACCACCCACAGCACACAGATCCATGGGAAATTTCTGGAATTTCATGATGGAGAGGAGACAGTGTGGTGGCACAAGGTCAGACTGAAAGGTAATTTTAATATGCCAATTGCTAGGATTTCACAGCAATTACAACAAATAGAAATTTAGAAGGCCAAATTTAAGGGTGAGGCATCATCAAGACAATGCAGGAAGTCACGGGTTTGAGTTTTGAGTCAGGCACACTGACTCAGATGACCCTTCCACCTTACTCGGGAAGTAAGACACAATAAAAAAAAAAATCTCACCCTGTCAGACATGACAGATGTAAACATGTGCTCAATTTAGTGCTTAAATGATGAAGTGCATAGGCCAGTAGAGTATATAGAATTCATAAAGATAGCTCAGTACTTCAAGGTTAAGTTCATTAGTCTTATCCTCTTCTGGATACTACTGATGTCAATATTTTCCAACATGTAACTCAAACCCCATACATCTATGCTGCCCATGCAACCATTAAACTGTTGATGAATTATCCTCAGGCATGAGATGCCTTTATCAACAATTTATTTTTTTTTTAATAACCTGCAATAATGTACTTGGGTCTCAGTATCTTCTTGTACAACCTGCTTTAATACCCACATGCTGTCAACTGTTTGTTGAGGGGTACTGTTGATTTTGATATATCACTGTATACCATTACTCCATATCACAACTTTAGTGAAATAGAAAATTTTTAAAATAAAGTGTACGAAAAGAAAATTATATAATCCTTTCAATGAAAATAGAGGTCAACTTAAGGCACGCTGTTCAGTTTTCATGTTAAGCATACAGCAGTAACTCTTCATTCAATACACTTTTTAAAAATGTTTTTAAACATAAAATGCAGTTATTCACCTTGTACTTAGCACAGAACAAACAAATGGTTAAATTGAATGCTATGAAATTAACTTATTTTTAATGAATTTTTTCACCCCTGCCAGGAAAGATCACTGAAAGATCACTGGAGAAATTAAGTGCAGCAGCAGATGCTGGAAGACGCAGCAGCCTGCACAAGCAGTAGCTTGCTCAGAAGGTTTCAGCACAGTGCTTCAGTTATCCACTCTCCTAAGCAAAAGGCAAGCTGTCCGCTAAGTATTTTATAGAAGACGCAGATGATTTTTACTGACTGCAAAACATCAACCAACTAAATGCTTTCTTCCTTAGTTAGAGAGAGGACACTTTTTTTGAAAAACCATCCCACACAGCTCCTTAGCACATAGGGCAAGGCAATGTAGAATGTCCCTGCCCATAGCTACCATTAACTTGCTTTCACTCTGATTACTGTTTCTCACACATTTTTTCCCAGCAGAAAAAACCCTCTCATTAAAATCTGAAAATAGACCTAGATGACTGGTAGCATGCGTCTCTGCAAATGAATCACAAATGGCCTTGCATTCGTCGTTTCATATGCCATTTAATCTGTGAAATATTTAGTAAATACATCCCAAAAGTTTCCTTTCCTTTTTAACCATTCACTCCTTGCTTTACACATGATAGCTCGGATGCTTTTTTACCTCTGCTTTCCTTCACTGAACTCCTAGAGCACATCTGCTCCCTCAGCATTTCATTTCCATTCTGGGGATTTATTTTTTTTTAACTTTAGTTTTAAGTTCATAAAGCCAAAGATAAGACAGTTTGAGTGGAAATTTCCATAAATCTCTGTTTTCTCAAGGTTCTTCCACACTAGATTACCTTTCTTCTCCCCAAATATTTAATCTGTTGATTCAGTACCATTTCAAATAGCTAGTTCAGGGATATCCCAAGTCTGAACCACAAACAGCAGTTATTCTTGATGAAATGGTGTGCTGAAGAATAAAAGTAATGGGCAGAGCTCTTCTGTCATAAGTTAATTTTCTTTTCTTGTCCTAAAAAAATACAATTTTAATCTTTTTCTGGTCATTAATACAAGACAATCACACATACTGTACATATATTATGAGGCGGAACTTTGGGAATGTGAGAAATTGAGTATGCAACCCCTCTCCCACCAAGGCCAGTGGAAAAGCAAGCAAACTCAACTTAAACATAGTTTCAAACCACAGTGAGAACCAGGCAATGAAATTATTCACAAAAGACTTCTCCTCTCTTTTCTAAATTGTGTTCTGTAAGATGAGTAGGTTTATTGAAATGACAGTCCCAGAGGAAGAACACCAATCAACAGCCTACATCAGAACTTAAAGACCAAAGTTTTTCTTTTTAAAAAGGGAAGAAATCTGTCTCAAATCCAGTTATATAAAAGCTATTAACATGTAAAAAGGAAGAGGTTATTTAAGAAGTTGCATGCCAGATGAACTGGGAAACCCTAACTTTCCAGGTGAATTTACCAGATCAGCTATTTCAATTTACTGTTATTTATACTGAGAAAATTGTTTGTAATCTGTTACGACCATTGACTATCCCTCCAAAGAACAATATTAACAACAAAAAGAGCTTCCACAAAATTAGCAAGGATAATCTATTAAATTAGTTTCAGACTAAGAATCATACTCAAAAACCACATCTTGTTAAATATATTTTACTCTGACTTTATTCAGCGGGGAAAGAGCTACGCCTGGCATGGAACACACAATGGAAGACAGATGGAAGTAAAATCGTCAATTTTAAGCTGTCTGTTTAAATTTCATCATCTTCTCTCTACTGTGCTTACAGATGACAGTGGTCTTGTCACCTAGGAAAAAGTTGAAAGGGAGCAAATTATTCTCTGTGGTACTTCATGTGAGATTTTGTACTGCTGAAGAAGGGAAGAGAAGACAATAGCAGAGGGTCAGATACCCCCAGGAAAGTAGTCTCAGCCCTACAAATTACAATCAGTACCATCATTTTACTTGGACTCTGCTACAGAAAATATCTTGAGCTCCATATCAGCCTCCCAATGAGTTTTGCAGCATCAGAACAGATTGTAAATATCAAATTATTACTTGTTGCACCAACTGGCATTATATTTGATTAGTTCCAGTTTTAATTGCTTTCTCTCACATAGTTTCTCTTTTGAGGCACATCCCACTTGCTATAGGATTATTCCAAAATTAGCTCCTGCACATCAAGCCTTCCCCCAGGCGTTTTCTTTCATTTGCAAGCTCTGTCTATGCTGTCAAAATCCGAAGGCTTTGGTTACTAGATTTTCCAGGTGCAGCAGCTCCATTTCATTCGCCATGTATCTCAGTAGCAACCGCGACACGCGCCAGGTCAGATCCATAGCAGATCTGGCGTGTTGTAAGCGCCCAAGACAGCCCACGTGGGGCCAGGCGAGCCCCATGCTTTCAGGACACGCTGCACACAGGACACCTCCGCCGTGCATAAGCAGTGCCCACATGTGAACTTCAATAGTTTTGTATTTCCTGGGCAGAAGTAACAGGCTACTTCTATCTTTGCCACGAGTTGCTCGTTTTGCGCATTTTACGCCTATATGCACTAACTGGAAAAAACCACTGATACACTGACTGTCCCTACCCTCCCTCCCAACATGCTGTAATAATTATCAAAGGAGACTTTCAACTATAACTTTGGGGAGGTGGGTGTGAGTTAACTATGCATAGTAGCTTAACAAGTGCACCAAAAAAACCAACACAATGTTCCCAGTCTAATATAAGATGGGCAATATGTAGCAGAAAAGCTGTATTTCAGCTCCCAACACAAGGGAATAATATACTTACTGATAGTTGAAGATTAGATGCTTTCTCCTTTTGACTTTCACTGGCTGATATTGCAGCTTTACAACCCATATTAGGTGAAAGAAGTGATACATAGCTTGCTTTCTGAACAAAGCAGTGATAATTCCTATTTAAGAGGAGTCAGTCCCAGTGCTGCAGAAGTGACTTAGAATCTTGAACCAGTCGTGGGACAGGAGCCAAGATTCAAGACCCATTGACTGCATTAATCATAATTTTTAAAATGCAGCCCTTGCAGGGTTAAAAACTAAATAATCCTCCGCACTCATCACATTCTGTAACTGTCAGCCAAACCTGTTGTGCTCATTCCCTTCTGCGGGTTGTTCACATCAGGAGACAGCCACGCACTTCTCTGCAGTGAAATACTCCAGCTCCAGACAGAAAGTATTACGAGTGTAATATTGTTGAGAAAGAGAACAGCCTGTTGTGATGCACCTACCATGTGCGTGAAGGAAACAACTCAAGAAAGTCAACAGTACTTCCTAATATTTGAAGGCTAGTTTCTGCTACCTTGGATTCCTTTAACACAAGCCTTCCTATATATTAATGTCTGCTACATATTTCAGAAAATCACTGCTATTTTAAACTGGGAGGTTGACCATTTTTAATACAAAGCAATCCAAACCAAATCATTGGGAATAAAATGTCATTTTCTATTACCTGGAGGAAATGTGCCTGTCCGTATTCAGTGTGTGGGCCAGATGATTTCTGACACTCACAGCACACACTCCACCACACATCGTAAAACTCATATAATCCTGTATACCCCTACATTACTAAAATCTGGAAGCTGTTCATAAAATGCAAGTGAAAAGATTGCAAAACAGTTCAACTTTCATGTTTTGCACATTGCTTCCAGTCATTCAATTTATTTATTTTTGCATTTGGCATTATTGATGTAACTCAGAAAATCAAATTGCACCCATGGGATAGGAAATACCACCTGTTAATCGAGAACTTGCTTCTCAATGTTAGGGAAAGCTAACATGGAAGATTCTCTCCCAGCCATAGCAGTACAGTGCAGAATACTCACTCCTATGGTACATCAGGACCCACAAAGCTAACTGGAGTTAAATGCCCATCAGGGAAGAATGCATAAATAAATATAAGATACAATCTGAGTACCTTCACTTTTCTTGCTTTTAGGCATCCTTTCCACAGATAAAATTCAGAGGAAGTATAAAAATCTTTAACCTGATGATTTAAACAGCTACAGGACAAGTATATGCTACATGCAGACAACTGCACTAAAGTCTGATCTATCTACCCTACACAAAATTCTGTCCTGCAAAACTAATGCTAATTAAATTCAGCATTTACTTCTAACCACACTGGAATCCACTTGCCCATTTTACTTCCCAAGAGAAAGGGCTATAATATCAGAGGAAATAATTTCCAGCTTTTTCAGTGATAGCTCTGAGGCATGTGGGTTGTCACTTGTATCACCAACAAGAAACTTTTCAAAGCTGAAAACTTTTAATTTCGGCCAGTCTTCCCTGAAATTCTTTCCTTCAGCAGGCACACTAAGATCATTCAGAGATACATTTATCACACCTAATGATCTTCTTCCTGGCATTCAAACTTTTTTTCAACTTGAATTGGTTTCTTTGAGGAATACAGACATGTCTAAAAAGCCTTATATCTGTTCTCCACAAGAGATAAATTAATGTGAAATCAAACACTGTTGTTGTTAAGCTGTCACATTTACTAGCATCCTCATTTCATACTTTCAGGATCTGGCTTGGATAATAATCAGAATATAATATAGTGTCTCACATCCCATTCTTGCAGAATACTAAGGTGCTCCATTCACAGAGTGGCACGGGGCATATGTAGGAGCATGCTTTGTGGTTCTTGCAATTTCCAAAGGCTGCTGGTGAAAAGAGACATTCCACTGGAAAATGTCTTTGTGTGTACATTATCCTATAAATTTCTGTGAAGCAGTCAGGGAGTAACCCTTTTTATTGCTTTTAAAGGGCTTTGTTCACTGCAGCCAGAAGCCTCCAAGTGAAGGGATAGAAACAGAGATTAATTGTCTCACCCGCTCAGGGGTTAATTCCCTTTTGGGTAGTGCCGTAAAGCTTAGAAAATTTATTGATGGAGTCTGTGTTTTTCCATGAAAACATTGCTAGTTTCTTTCCAATGGGCTTAATCAGCTGAACAGGGTAACTTCAGGCTGGCATTTTGCTAGTTGGAAGAGTTGCATGCTGAAGCAGTCTTTCTACATCAGGAATGAAATTTCCCTATTAATCTACATACAACTGTGTATTCAAAGTCATTCATCAGTGAGTTAGATCAGCTCAGAAGAAATTTCAGGGCTTTAATGAAAGGGTATTTTTCCTTTCACTCTGTAAAACTTTTGGTGTTACTGATGTTGTTTGGTTGAGTTTTGTGGGGTTTTTTGGGGGTGGGTGGGTGAGTGTTACCCTGGACACTGTTTATGGTATCTGTAGCAGAGTCAAACCAAATAACACAAAACTCTTTTAAGCAGAACATTAGAAGATCTCAGTATCGATGCAAACCTCGCCAGTCCCTTAACCGAAATACTGCACTCTTCTCTCATTCCATGGTTCTGAACGGCTACCAGAGCCCAGCAGCTCTGCACACGTGGCCATAAGGAAATAAGAACCAGAGGTCATCACACCAGCTCAAAACTAAATGAAAAAGGGGAATAATAAACCTAAGTACTTCTCTGTAACTCCTTGCTCTTAAGCAAATATCTTTCAATTAAAGTTAACTGATTTGATTGTGCAATATAACAAGTCACATTATAGAAACAAGAGTTAAACAACATCTCAGATAACTAGAAAACAATTGATCAGTTCAGGACAGGTTAAAAAAAATTACATTATATGTTACATCCACAAGTCATCTTCATTTATCTTACTATCAAACTGCTGACCAGTGAATCCTGGGTAGGCTTTTTCTGACTATATGTACTGCAAACGATCATTTCTGAAGAGACCATTATCTGCAGGTAGTGAGCCAAATGTATTCGCAATTTGGGTCACTTCTTTAGCCTAAGAGTAGTGTCGTGGCCTAATAACCTCCACTTAAACTGCTTCAAAAAGGCCCAGTTGGGCTAGACGAGCTCCATAGCAAGCATTCTGACTGTTAAGCAAAAGAAAAATCTGGCAATATTAACATTGTAAAGCACAATGCTTTTGCAGCCCAACTCTAGGGATCAGCACTTACTTTTCTAATGGGTTGTAAGTATTCAGGCCTCAATCAGGAGTAAGATTGACTTCTGCATTCTAAGCTGCTGCTGTTCAACTGATGAACCATATCAACAAAATCAGCATAAATCAGGAGGTCTTATGCTCCAACTAAGTTCCCCTTGCCAGATTCTCCTTCATTCACCATTGAACATGTTATAACGATAGACCAGTGAAAAGTTAATAGAGTTACGTAAAGGACAACGGCAAGGGAAAGCCTTGGACTTTCACCCTTTGCTAAACTCATTACAACTCTCTGAAGTGGATTAAAATAGCACAGAAAGCACCTTTGATCCTCTTTCAGTCACAGAAATGACCTTTGAATTTTATTGTGTTTACAATAATCTTCCATGCAGATGGGTGTGAACTTTAGCTAAATTAGTTTGACCTACTGCAAATAAAGAAAAATGATTTGCATTTAATGTTTCTTCCTGGAAACTAAGGGCAAAATGAAACCATAGACCAGTGAATCTAGAAAATGCTTAAAAATCTTCTCTTTTTGTACAACAGGAATACACAAAATTCACCACAGGAGGAAAAGAAAGTGGAAGTTTAAATCTATCTATCCCACACCTAACAGCAAACAGCTTACAGATTGGCAACTTTAGAGTGAGAGCTTTCCTAAAGTTTCCAAGCCCCAGAAAGGGAAAAAACCTCTTTCTTGCATGGAGTCTGTTACGTAGGTAGCCAAGGTAAGAGGAACAAGAATCCAGCCAATGCAAATACCGCTGCAGTTTCCTCGCAGATCACATCAACCAACAGAAGTTTCAGTTGCAAGGAAAGATAGAATTAGTTTACTTACTTTGGTTTTTTCCTTATGTCAAATTCCAATGTAAAAACCTGTCTCATCTTCTTTTTAAATTCATATATTCTATTAATACACAGTAAAGCCTCTTCGCAGCAAATATAATAGGAATGGTACATAGCTGCAGCCATACAACGCAAATCTCTTCTGAAGCGCACTCAAAACCTCTAAAACTGCCAATTTGGAAGTGGGATGTGCTGCACCCCAAGCGCTTTTCATGCTTTTAGTCCCAACACAGTTGTGCTACCCCAGTGCAAACTACAATGTGAAAATAAGTTGTGCCTATTGCTCTCAAATACCATTCCTGGCACCCACACATACACTCACAGACAGGCTAGCACCCAAAGACACAGGCTGGCAGAAGTTAGATGTATTTATTAGGAGAAGGCTTACTCTCTACCTGTCCTGCTCTTACAACTCTTTCCTGACAGATCTTTTTTTTTTTTTGTCAGAAATCTGCTATTGGGTTAAGCCAGAGCTTTGGTCTCCTGAACCACAGTACGCATATTCCAGACCCCATCGCATCCCTTGCCTGTCATCACACATCCCTCCGGGGAAGCCTCTGTCTGGATGCAGACAATACGTCCTCCTGCTGCAAGGCTGTTACCATCATCACAACATGCCATCTTAATAAGGCCAAGGGCCTCTCTCTAAGTCTAAAGGCTTTACAGGCTTTATAAAAGAAAATAATTATGCAGTCCAATCTAATGTTTATAGATGCAAATGAATAAACTTTATCGACACTCAAACTGCGCTCTATAAACAATACAGAAGTCTTTAGCACTGAACACTTTTGGGACATGCATGCAGGAGCTGAGATTCTTCACAGCCATTAATTCAAACTCTGCATTTAGAGAGCCAGGAGTCCATAAATATTTGGATGAGAATTTACTTCTCTATAAATAGGTCTACAAATTCCTATCACAGCCGCCCACTTACACATAACTAAGATTTTATGCAGCTAGCTGTGACCAAATGCGGCCACCTTTCCTAAGAGATTCATTTGCTTACTATTAAAAAAGACCTGTGAAGTTCCTCACATTCTGTACTAGAATACAAAACTTAGAGATGTGGACTAGCTGATTATAAAAGTATCTCATGAAAATAAAAAATTAAAAAAAATTAAGAGGAACAAGTGTACTATTATTATTATTAAAATATGCAGCTCACCTGCTAAAAATATGCCTGTCTTTGGAGCTGATAAACACAACTGTCAAATCAAACCACCTGAAATGCTGGCAAAGCACGAACAGCAGTTCGATCACCCTATAAACTAAAACTAAAAAAACACTATAAACTAAAGTATTCAGAAAGCTGAACAGGGGAGAAAGAGCATATTATTGATACTATATTGCTACTGTAGGTTAAGTGGTTGGTGGAGAAACAAAACACTGTCTTGTCTTACAATGTACTCATACTTTCCTCAGCACCAGGTGCTTTAATTCTGTTCTGAAAAGACCGAACTATTGTTTGACCTGCAGGTTACTCCGCTTTGTTATTTATAGAGTTTGCAACGTCCTCAAAGTGAAAAGGCAGACATTGAACACACAGGTCTTTGCATGTCCAGCAATATCAGCAGCTATGAGAAAAGATTTTGCAAGGCTGAATGTTTTCTTCTCTGTGCAACAGAGTATTGTGCTTTTACACGTACACAGGAAGTTGTATTGGCTCAGGCATTATTCCAAGTCTAGTTAATTAACAGGCATTATTCCAAATCTAGTGCTACAAAACACAGCAGTTTCTAATGCAATTTCACTTTCATCACAGGACTGAAAAAACCCCAACAACAACAACAAAAAACACAAAAAAATCCACCATCCAAATCCAAACCCCCACAAACACGGAGATAAAATAAACCAATGTACAATACACTCATTGCAAGGGACTAAAATAAAATTTTCCTACTATTTCCCCCTTATTTCCTTATAACAATTGACTATCAGGAGTTGTGCACACTCACTGAAGAGTTTCCTAACTTTAGGATTCCTTCTCTTTAAAACATGAGGTTGCCTTGGCACTGGCAGATGCCCTGTGGGAAAATTAGATTGTTACCACAAACCTCTTGACACTGTTAAAGAACCATCAGATGCTGTCAAGCTACAGTGTTTGGACAGGGGCCAAAAGGTGATCATGTACCTACAAGAAAAAATATATACCTCAGGCAGCTTATCAAAGCAGAGAATGGGATGGAATTAACCTTCTTCATAGCTGACCACAGACCCCCATGGCCCAGATTTGTGACTAAAACTGTTGATGATACACCAATGTTTTGGCTAGTGCTGAGCAGAGGTTGCACAGCATCAAGGCTTTCTCCTTTTCTTACTCTGCCACCTTTCCCAACCCCCAGCCTGTACATAGATGAACAGAACTGGCCAAAGGAATGCTCCATACCACCTAACATTGCCTAGAAATGCAACAGCTTTAGGGCTTTTGTCTTCCAAGGTAGCCATTACTTGTAGACTGGCTGGGCATCAGTCTGCTTAGGGGAAGCAATGAATAATTGATTGCTTTTACACAATTTCCTTTGTATTCTCTCCTCTTCACTCATGAAACTGTCTTTATCTTGACCATGATTTTTCTTGCTTTGTCTCTTCCTCTCCTCTCCTGTACGGCTGCGGGTGGGAAATGAGTGAGTGGCTGGGTGGCTGCTTAGCTGCTGGCCAGAGGCAACCCACCACAACTCATTTCTAGGGAAATAACAGGTGGAGTATAGAGTGGGTGAGAGGGGAAGACAGAAGAAAGAAGAAGAAAAACTAGAGAATTTTCGCAAAGCCCCAGGGGTGTTGAGCAATAAAAAGTACTACTGTCAAAAGAGAGACCATTGTTAGTGGCATTACCTTCATTCCAATGAGCTGGACACTCTTTAAACATTCTGCTCAAGCACCTTAGTTTTATTCCTGATTTACCTTATGCATTAGATGATAAGATGAAGTTCTCCTTTTTCTTTACTTCCTGAACACAAGAGAAGAGGGAGTATATGAAAGTAAACTGATTATCGTATCTCCCCACACTGAAAAAGTTATCATCAACGTTTAGGTTCCACTAGGGTTTTTTTCTACTGTCCAGTAATATGTTAATATTGTGTTCTATAAAGGCATAGATTCATCATTAAGATACATGAATTAATGCCATAAAATTAAAGGTTTGCAGGTGAAGTCCAATACTTAGTTCCACTTTACATGGGCAAAACCTGCACCTGTCATACATACTTTTATGCTCACAAAATTAATTGTGAATGGCTAAGTACTTTATTGTACAGGCACAAGTGAGGTATTTTAAAATAAAAAAATCATACAAAAAAAGGAAGCATGCATTATGTGGTTAAAAGGTGCTCCAAAGACAAATAGAAAATTTGAGAGCAGAAGTACCACAGAGGAAGTCATTGTCTCAAAAGTTTGTGAGCCTTCCTGGGTCCATAACAAGTCCATATCTGAAACAGTCAGCTATCAGACTTGTATCAAGCACACGTATCCCTCTTGAGGCCCATAAATTTTATTAGGTTTTACTGATCATGATATATCATATGAAGATAGCACAAAGTACAGCACAGTCCAAGTTGAAAGCAAGACTGAGGAGGCTAATAAAACCCCTCAGTAAGTGGACAAATCAAGTCCATATTTCTTTCAAGGATTTTATAAAAAGCATGTTTGAAAATATTTTATAATGGCTTCCTTTCATTTTGAATAAATGAATCACTATAAGAGGAAAGGGGATGTCTTTTTTAGCATGCCAAAACTGCGCTGACTGAATAAGCAGTGAAAAATTGCATTATGTTTGCAGAAAAAGTAACTGATGTCTTAAGTCAAATTAAACATACAAATGAGCTAGATTCTCTGAAGATACGTGGACAGCTGTATCATTTTTGCACTTCATAATGATTACAAGCTAATATGATAAAGAAAGCTATATTTACACCACTATTTGTAAAATAAAGCCACTTGTTACAACTTGTTCCAATGCACTATGACACAACACAAAATGCCTAAAGATAACAGTTTTCAGAGACAGATAAATATAAAAACCTTTATTATTTTATGCTGAATAGAGATGTCTACAAATACATCCGGATTAATAGTTATAAAAATAAAACATTATTTTTGTTAAAGCTTACGGGAGGCTATATGAACTAGCTCCACTTGCATCCTGTTTCAAAGCACATAACTCTATATGTGCTTTGATTGCAAGTACAGCGTAGAGTGCAAGACTGGCAGGAAGCACAGTCAGTAATGCCTTGCGACTCAAGTGAGGCTTACTCGTAGTTTCCTTTTTGAAGTTTATTTTAAGCCACCTATGGCTTAGCTGAATGTAGCATTTTGACATTTCAGTTAAATTTCCAAAGATAAGATTTTTAAACTGAATTACAAAGAAAAAATAGTCCAAGTATTGTCAACAGGAATTATACATAACAAGGGTTTGACTTCATGGTGGAAAGCTCCATGTTTCCTCATTTTGTGGAAAATATTTCTTCAGCTGAGGCAAGTTACACATCTTAGATTTCAATCTTGTAAGGGGTTAGCAGATATTTACAGCTGTACCATTCAAGAGCATGGTGTGTTACACTAGATATCTTTGAGAGCTGCAGCATCCCATGGCAACTGTATTGGAAACATACCTGCAGTGATACTGAACACAGGGCTTTAGGTTCAGCTCCCTCCGACCTCATCTCCATCCTACGCACCAGGCACAAAAGAGGCAAGCAGAGAGACAGTCTGCCCCAAACAATCAGTGCTGCAGCGTGGAGGCAGCAGCTTGGTGGCATGGCTCCAAGGCACAGGAAGCATGGGAATGGTTACAAGGCTCTCACAGGCACTTAGGGATCCGTATCAAAAGGGGTTTGAGGGAGAGGTAAGGACAAATGAGAGAAAGAAGGAAAGAGCAGAAAGAAAATGAAATCAAGTAGCACTTTCTCCACAACTAACTGGATCATTATTTCATGGCTAACTCTATCTCCAGATGTTAAACAGCTCTAGAAATAAGCCACCGACCACGCTCTCACTGCACAGGTCTGTGCACGTGCTGTTGCTGCAGGAGCAAGCGCAGCTCTGCTCAGCTCCAGAACAGGAGGGACCATCACTGCACCGCTGCTCTGTTAGCACTTGTCACCCTGTCACCCACCTGGCTGCTCAGCTGCATCGGTCACACACCTTTCGTGCAGACAGCAGTGTACTGAGCCACACAAAGAACGCAACGGTGGATAAATCTGAAGCTAAGCCACAGAAACCATCCAACAGCCAACAGCTACCTTACAGTCACAGCTGCACAGTATATACAAAACAAGAGGTGGAGGCAAGATGTCAAATACAAAAAAAAAAAAAGGATCACAAACTTAAATGCAGATTGGTGCCACTGAGATACAGAAGGCTCTAATTTTTCCTTTCTCAAAAGGCATGTGTACCATGTTAGTTGTATTGCATTCCCTTCCCATTTCACTGCAAACCCAGTCAGGTGGATAAAGGAGTAATTATTCATATAATTGCTCGGGCTTGCAAAGAGATTTAAAAAAAATAATAATAATAATCACCACACCCTTCATCAATTTGAGATGTTAAGGGCCACATCATCCTGACATCCTCACAGTTTTTTCTGTAGAAGAAAGTTAGGATAAAAAAGGATGGATTCTGCAGGATATACAGAACATATTAGCCCATGGCAGACTCAAATTTCCAGAGTTTTATACAGAGCAACAGATCTTATTTTATTAAGGTGCTATATTTTTAGAAAGTGTTAATGAAATGTTTTGATCAGTTTAACACCCCTCCCTGTGCCAGAAAAAAAAATGCCAGTTCATCATAAAAGTAGCTGCCAAAACATGTCCTTATGTAAAAATATTTCTCAACACCTCTCCGCACTGGAGGTAACCTTCCTCCCTCTGTAATGGTTATCTCCATATTGGTTCAAAAATAGAACAGGATTTGGGTAATTAAGAAATCTGAGAAGGAGTTGTCTAAATTCTAGCAGACATACCAAGCATCTAAAAGTGGTCTTTACACTTCCATTGTTCTACACCATAACCAGTTATCCCAAGGGACTTTTTGGTTCTGTGGGGTTGTTTTTTTTCTTTCTAAATTTCTGTCAAATATAACAGACTCCAGTCCTCTCAGTTTCATCTGTCTTCAATATGAAAAGCATCTGAAAAATAATAATAATGGATAAAATGTAAGATAATAAATCACACTGCTCAGTAACCAAACCCTGAAAAATCAGCCCAATAAGACAACACCCAAATTATTAGCTCCTTTTTTGCCTACATTTCTGTGGACAGGTCTTTGCAACTTGTGGTGCTACATCCCAGGGAACTGTGGTAGTCTGCCTGTAAAATGATGCTACAGAATGTGGTCCACAGTTTTCCGCTGTTAAATGATTCATCTCTTCCTGTTGTGGAAAAGGTAGGTTGATTTCTGAGATGTCAGGAATCAGTTTGTAATTCACATATGTACACGTACACACAGTCCTTATCCCAAATACTGTGAATCAGCTCAGAATTAGAACTTAGGGATCAAAAACGAAAAATTGAAACCACATAGCTTCACCTCTCAAAAGACTAGCAAGCTGCCAAGCAGGGCCTTTCTGGATCACTTTGGGAATTAAGCATCCAAATTCTGCTTAAGTTCAGTTAAAATTCTTTTTTATCGTTATCAGGCCAAGTGAGTAGAGTTTAGATTGGTCCTAACTGTACCAAAAATTTATCAAAAATTTACCAAACAAAAAAAAAAAACCACAAAAAAAACCCAACCACAAAACACCAACTCTCCCCCCAAACTCAACAAAAACACCCAAACAATACCAAAAACCCAACCAACCAACCTCCTCCCCTTCCAAACTAATCTCAATACAACCCCAAAACTGTGTCCTTCTAATAAACAGGTAGCCCAGCGAATATGAAAGCTGGGGGGGGTCACACTCCTGCCTTTTAGAAATAAAAACATTGCTGCAGCCCCTACAAAAGCTAAAGTTTCACAGCAGTATTTGCATTCTTTCCGGGCATTTAACCAGGAGAAACTTAGTTTCAGCTATCACTTATAATTTGCTCCAAATTACAAGTGTTTTACCACACACCTTTGAAAAGGTACCGGGGAAGAAAGGCACTCTTCCGTAGGAACCTGCAGCTCGATTCCACATCAGCCAGAATTACACACACAGGGTAGGGATGGAGCACAACTGCCAAAACAGCTCAGACAATTTAAACATGTGCAGGTCAATTAGTAATGTTGTTTTCCCAGTCACTGACCCAGCATCAAAGCTCTGTGTCCACATGTGGGGTCTCCCTTATCTCGCCCTCCTCATCCTGCATCTTTTATCCATTGTGCCCATGCAATGGCACTGACACCTGACAGCCCCTGTGCTACCCCAATCAGCAATCTCAGGTTAACGAGGTGAGACTGAACGCTCGATATAGCACTTGTGAATAAATACAGTGGCCCAATTACTAGTTTAAACTGATGCAGCTTGGACGTTAAAATGCAGTTGTCCCCAGACAAGCTGGGAGTGTCAAGCTCGCAAACAGCAACGCTATGAAGGCGTAAGAGAGAAGGAAGACACGAGCAATACTGCACTCACCTAAACTGCAGTTCTAGACAAACATGAGAGGGAGGGGAAATATTTCAGAACTGGCCTCATTAGTCTTCAGTATCTCTTAAACATTTCAGACAGAAACATTATTTTTTTTTATTCCTTTGTACTGGGTCAGGCTGAGCTGGAGTTAATTTCCCCGTACCAGCCCTCACAGCGCTGTGCATTGGTAGCAGCAAGGTGCTGATAACACACCAGTGTTTTGGCTACTGCCGAGCAGTGCTGGCGCACATCAAGGCTGTGTCTCCAACCCTTCTTCCACC
>VWZZ01008347.1:966238-1040022 GCA_013399095.1 Psophia crepitans | reverse complement strand
TAGGTGGTGGGGGGATGGTTGGACTAGATGATCCTTGAGGTCACTTCCAACCTTAATGATTCTATTCTATTCTATTTTTTTTCCTTACTTTGCTTTCATGTGCAGTCTTGCTTTTGCTATATTAAAACTGCCTTTATCTAAACCCACGACTTTGGGGTTGTTTTACTATCTTATTTTTTTCTCTCCCTCCTCAGCCCTGATGAGGAGGGGAGAGAGAGAGCAGCTTGGTGGGCACCTGGCATTTAGCCAAGGTTAAACCACTACATCCTTTTAGGGTTTTTCTCTTTTTTTCAGGAAAGCTGAGGTCAACATATTCAGCTAACTAGCCCCCACCGTTTCCTTTTTTTTTTTTCTTTTTTTTTAATTTTTTATTTATTCCATTAGCAGTATTTGCAAGCTCAACCTTTCCTTACCCTTTCCAGATGAACCTTCTGGTACAAGATACTCTAACTCGGCAGTGATGCCCAGCACCAGAGGTTGCTTGAGGTACTTGGGTAATTCTCAGTAACTCTGATAGCCCTGCCAACAAGATGGCCTACACCAGTTATTTACTCTTAATATATTATCTTCTCATTTCTTATAATTACCCTAGTCGTACAGTAAGCTTAGAGTTCACCATAACAATCTCACCAGAATTATAACAAAAAATACAGCTCCACAGCCACATTCTTTTCTCTCATCCCCTTCCATTTCATTTCATCAGCTACATACTCAAAAACAACTCCACGTTACTTCTTGGATTCACCCCATATCAGAGTGACTTCCTCAGGTATCACCCCCTAAGGTGTGATTACATGCAGAGAAGCAATCCTCACTAGTTTCACTTATTTGTAGGTGGAAAGGTATGAAAAACATTCAATATTTCATTTTAATTGGAAAGACTGGATTTCATTTGGAAGTTACAAAACACCACCAAAGGCTAGAAATCTAAAGCACATGAGAGAATAGCATCTTCCCAATGGAAACTCATCACTGATACTGCAATACTTGCATCCACCACGTACTATAATACTTTTGGACATCCAGGACCAATGTCTAACAATATAAATTGATAACAGCCTTACAAAAAGAATTGTTACCAACAAATCAGACAGCTTAAATGTAACAGCATAGTAATAATTTATACAAAATGACTGTAACATAACTTGGAGAGATTACAGTCTATAAGCAGAAGTATCGTTTCCTGAGTGAATGGAAATTCACCATGTAATTATTTTCTGTTTACAGAAAAATAAAGCAAAGTCCAAAGTGTAGAAATATCTTGTTCATTTAATAGGCACTAAAATTTGAGCGTGTTTTTATTTATATGTATTTATATGCACACACAAAATTAAATAAAACTATGAAACTAAGATATTTTTTATCTTCTGAGATTCCAGATAAAAACCACGAGGCCAGCAGACTCTCACATACAACCTCCATCAAATATATTTGCACTGAGACTATCTCGCTGAGAAAGATTTAAAACAAGCTCACGTTCATTGATACCATCAAATCACCACGGACCTGGTGCAAGAACCTCTCTTCAGATGCAAGAGAGAGTTGTGCATGACCTGATTCTTTCTTTGGAGTTTGTTGTCTGCAAAAATGAGAAGGATAGACTATAATGAAGATAAGAGCAAAATAGTGCACGAAAGGGGATGAAATAGGAAACGTACAGGGGTAAACAAAAGAAACAAAGGAACAAGAGTGATATGCTCCAAAAGCAATCTTAACTCTCTATATCCTACTTCACAAGGGACAACAGGCCCCACAGAGGCATTGGCTGCCAACGCCTCAATACAGCCTTTGGATTTCTTTAGCTGAGTACCTCTTGCAATGAAACAGCGTCCCCAGTGCACGGATATTCAGCCACCAATGCACTGGCAGCAGGATTGTAATACACTGGTTTTACGGCCAGTGATTTAACCTTTTTCCTCCAATATTGTTATTTCAACCACATTGTAATAGTTGCAATTCTGAATTGAATGAGCCCATATCTTTCCTTTTTTTGTGCATACGTAGTCTTCTGACTCTTTAAATGGGCTTTTAAAAATTACTTGATACTTATTAAGCAATTAAACTTACAATGCTCATCAAGAAAGTATTATTTTTCTTAATCTTTGAAGAGAGAGTTCTTATCCTCCTGACTTTGGTGAAGAGTTGCTGAATTATTACTAAGCAATTAACATCCCAGTTAGTTTCAATATTTAATTTCAAACATCTTTGTTTTCAATACAGAAAGGCATCTCATGAAAATGGCATCAAGCAGTCTGTATATGCCATACAACACGTTTATGAACATAGATCCCTGACATTTGAACTGTGAACAAAATCTTTCACTCTGCAGTTTAATCAGCAAATATCCTCCATCAAGAAAAGACTAGCCACATTTAAAAACAAAACAAAACAAACACCACAAAAAAAACCAACCCACTAACAATACTCCCCTGCAAAAACAAAACGGGGGGGAAAATGTTCATATTTTCCTGTTTCAGTAGAAAAAAGGGTGAAACAGATTATTATTTTCACATATGTTTCGGGCAACAATCACAGCCCATCAGATTGCACCTTCTAACAAACTACCTTCCAGTAATTTAACTTCCAATTTAAAGCAAAATTTCCTATAGATCATTTTGTTGCTAGAAAGGCACAACATCTGAAGCACGTTCATATCTGGAAAAACATTACAAGAGAACTAGAGTTAAATTTCAACCTGGAGTTACCTACAGGTACAGATATAGTATCTGGCTCAGAAGGAACTTAAATCACAGCAGACTGCTAAACAATGAAATGTCAGGATGGGAGAATCTTGCTCTGCTCTTTACTGTCTACTGGACCTTTTATTTGATCCAAATATTTTATGTTATGATACTGAAGAACATTTCTAGATACAGTTCAGAGCATTAATGTAGGCTCCAAAATAATGAATGCAAATGACTACCAGATAAGAAACTCTATAGTAAAAGAACAAACAACTCGTATATAGGCTAAGCCAGTATTAACATAGATGTGGGCAGGTCAGCCACTGAAAATTATCTGCTCCTGTGCCCTGCTATACTGAGCAAATTCTAGAAAGAGCTAGAAACAGGAATTGGCAGTGTGGCAGACTTGTCAAACCATCTGACAGGACAAAGAATTTATTGTTCTCTACAGAAATAAGCTGGAAGCAGGTATTTTCTCCAAACACTGGCATAACAGTAACAAAATCTCTACTTTCAGTAGGAGCACGAGCAAATCTTCAGTTATTTGATTCTTTAAAAAATAACTTTGTTAGCTTTTGCAAAGACGATTAGCATTTCTTTTAGTTACAGATGATCATAAATACACCTAGATGTGTCTGCAGGCAAGTGTACACAAGACAAAATATACTTGAAATATAACTCAACATCAGAGCAGCATGTAACTGCTCTGGATTTCATGAATCTTAAATTCAAAAGAAAGCATTTTCCAGTAAAATATTCTTCTTATAATAAAAAATTATTGATTTTACTGCACAAAAGCTACTGCTGTTACCCCGGGGTGTGGGTTGAGCAGTAGAAAGACTACAGTTTTTTGAGATGAGGCAGGTTTTTTTAGGTTTTGGTTTCTAGTTTTGGCATGTTTTTTTCAGAGGCAAATCCAGCTTTCTCTGAACAGGGTGGCATGACTGTAGAGTTAGACAGATCAACTACAATCTGCTTGATCCCAGATTGTACCTGATTAAGTTGGACAGACTTTAATTTTGCCTTCATCTATTTCTAGAAGCAGCATACAAACTTTTTTTTTATTAGGACAAAGTTGTATAAGACTTCATCGAGATGATGACAGTTATCCCTCATATTAGTGCATTTGATTTTAATAATAGTACTAAGGGCTGCAAGTTACGGGGTTTTTTAGGTGTTGTACCATTGAAAACCTAGGGGAAAAACATGGACAAGTAGACATAGATCTGCCTAAAAATCAAGGTTATTTTAGTGAGTAAAGTCATAAAACTCAAAGCTGACTTCCCCCTTCAGAGACCCTTTTTCTTGTAGCAGCTCCTTCTCCTCCAATTTGGTCTCACAGACTCTTCCACAAGTGTTCTGTACCTTCTGGTGCCTGAATCGGGACCATTACCAGCCCCAGCAGATCATTGCAAGGTGCAAAAGCATCACCTTATCTCCACGTGAACCAAGACAATCATTTATAGCAGAATTCTAACCAGTAGGAATGCAGACTGTTCTTAGTCATAAGCACAGTGGACATCAAAAAGAAGCAGATTTCTGTCTTCTTGTAGTGGTCCCTATTTTGTCAGACTGCAACACATATATGGGCTGAATTCATAATACCTACTTCTTCATTTAAAAAGAAAGTTTCCAGGAGGGAAATCTGTCAATCTGGAATACACATATCCAAATAAACTCATTCAAAAGTTACAGGTGCTGTTTACGGTCTAAATACATAACAACAGATGAGTTCTTCATTGCCTAATACAGATTTTTTATTTTTTCAGTTAAAACTCCTCAGCTCCTGTATTCAAGTTAGATTTCAAAGTTTACTTCTCTCTGGTTCAAGAGTGCACGACACCTCAGCAAAAGGAGATGTTGGAGGAAAAGACAAAGCAACAAGCCATAATCTTATATTTGATATTTTATTGTACTGAAGCCAATTAAGCAGGAAGCCATTACAGAAACACATGCCACTTCTGTGGAAAAAGAAAGAGAAGTGCATCAAGACGTGTACCTGAGAGTAAAATCTAGCAGCAGATCAGCCTGTGAAACTGGTATTTACTCTAACTACAAGTGGTATAAAATTACAGGTTTTAAAGCTATCCTTTGGAAACAAAGCAAAGACTAAGATCATTGTTTTTCATCTAAGAGTTTTACAGGACTGACAAGTTGTGAACGAGTGAAGAATTTTTTGCTTTCAGGAATATCAAATTATAAATGCAAAGGCGCCTACAAATCATGAGGGGGAGATGGACACAAAAAGTACATGAAACCACATTAGGCACCTCAATATTTTATATTTTAAATAAAACTGCAGGTGTTGAGAACTGTATTTCTTTTAGGCAGCTGCAGAACTGGAGAAGCAGTTTCCTCAAGTATTCTTGAACTTAGATGGGCCCAACTGAACACTTGTAGGTCATCAGATTGGTTTTTCATTCCTTGAGGTAAAAACCTAGATGCCCAAAACCAGCAAAACATCTCTCATTGGACAGTCCAGACTACGAGACATTCAAAAGCACGACAGACTTAAAGAGCTAGAAGATTTCTAGCATTACAGTTTGCAGATGGATTCACGGTTGTCCCATTTTCCTCTGCGTATGCTGAATACCTTCTATCAGGGAATAATGGGTGCAAACAGAAATGCAATTCTTGCCACATTCATAACCACCAGCAGGAACTGGTTGGCACTTCAAAGACCAAAACAAAACTGAGTTCAATAGTTTTTGGGAATAAATGACTATAACCCCCCAGAAGCGCCTGTGAGAAAAGAGCTACAGAAAAATCTTAGAATATGGCTGCACAATACTTTATGAATATATATTGCTCTGTTCATCTCCACACTGACAGTGAAAGTGAAATGCATAAGTAAGATATGCCTCTAGTAAGAAATTACTGCTTTAATTATAGCCGTATTTCTTGATTACGGCATTTGCAAGTCTTCCCATGCCAGCTGAATTCCAGTTTAGAAGGTTAGACTTGGGAAAGTCGAGAAATGTTGGCAGAAAATTGCAATGACACAACACAATGAATGACAAAAATGCCTAGCTAATTCAGATTTGGTCTCTGCTGAATTCTAAATATTGTCAAGTGAGAAACTGGTTTCCTCAAAAACAAAAAGAAGTAGGGTCCTAAGTTAAGATTGCTGTCTGTAGTAAAGATTATGATGACATGCAGATTCCTATTTGCATTCTGTGTTTGTGGCTTGGCTAACAAGTAGATTTCAGTTTTTAATTTCAAACCCAGATTCCTCTCTCAAACTGCATCTTTTCTAAGTAGCACCATCAAGAATATTTTAGGTACCACTTGAGCATTTCTGTAACTATCAAAATTATCTTGAGAATACAGTGGGAAGAATTAATCAGAATTCAGCTTAAACTCCATTATCAATGTAAAAAAAAAAGGCAAGTCAGCTGTAAATATATAACACTGAGAAGTCATTACTTGCATATCAAGAGAGAATCCATTTGTCTGTTCTTCTGGGCCTTGTGGAAGGGAATCAGTAGTAACGTATTTTTATCTGAGAAGTTTACTTTATCAAAAGATAAAGTTCTCTATATAGCTCTGATATCAAAGGCTGCTTTCTATCCTGTTAGTCCCCTATCAGAACTCAAGATACGCAGTATCAGTGATCACAGAATCACAGAATGACAAGGGTTGGAAGGGACCTCAAAAGATCATCTAGTCCAACCCCCCCTGCCAAGGCAGGGCCACCTAGAGCACATCACTCAGGAACACATCCAGTCGGGTTTTGAATGTCTCCAGAGAAGGAGACTCCACAACCTCTCTGGGCAGCCTGTTCCAGTGCTCTGTCACCCTCACAGTGAAAAAGTTTTTCCTCACATTAACTTGGAACCTCCTATGCTCCAATAGGGCAGATATTTGTACCGTACACTAAGTGGCAGGACAGCACCTCAGAATGAATCTTCATACCACACTGCCCTTCCGCAACAAACCATTCCCCTCCTGCAGGAATGCAAGCCTTGGTAGCAGCCAGGGTTGCATTTAAGCACTGTTAGTGGCAGTCAATGTTCTTTCAGTTGACAGACGCACTCAGTGTTTGCAGCTTCACCAGGTATCACTTCATTAAATTGCCTGAGAGAAAAGAAGGAAGCAACAGCTCAAATACAACTTTTGTCTCTTAGCATGCATTTTTAAGCAAAGTTTGTTAAAACCCTACTACTGCCTGAGTATTGGCCTTCTACTTCAAACTCAAAGTCATTTCAGGTAACTTCTACAAAAATTTGCCGGGCATTTTAGTTGTGTATAAACTACTGCAGAACAAGCGACCCTGAGAAGGCCAAAGGTCAGCATTCCTCCGCTTGTCTTCATCACACTGGTCATAGAATCATACAATATCCCAAGTTGGAAGGGACCCATAAGGATCATTGAGTCCAGCTCCTGGCTCCACACAGGACCAGCCCAATCAGAGCAGATGACTGAGAGTGTTGTCCAGATGCTGGCTGAACTCAGCCAAGCTCAGTGTGGTGACCACCCCCCTGGGCAGCCTGTTCCAGTGCCCCACCACCCTCTCAGTGAAGAACCTTTCCTGATCTCCAACCTAAACCTCCCCTGTCGCAGCTTCATGCCGTTCCCTCGGGCTGTATTGCTGGTCACCAGAGGGAGGACATCAGCGCCTGCCCCTTCGCTCCCCCTCGTGAGGAAGCTGTAGGCTGCCATGAAATCTCCCCTCAGTCTCCTCTTGTCCAGGCTGAACAAGCCAATGGACTTCAGCCTCTCCTCATACATCTTCCCTTCTAGACCCTTCACCATCTTTGTTGCCCTTCATCACTGCCCTTTGTTGCCCAGGTAACTCACAATGAGAGAGCTAGCTCAATACCAGGGACAAGGGGTAAGACCGGTGGCTAAAATACTAGAAATATGTCTTGGAGAGTTCTTTTAAATGTTTTTAAAGTTGTTTGGGTGAGATGAAATCCACTCTGAGGCTGTTCCAGTAAATTCTCTAAGTTATTCACAATAAAAATTACTGAATATGATGGGAAATAGTAACCACCCAGATGAATGAAAACCAATAAACATTTCCTCTTTTTAAGAGAAAGGTTTAGGAACTATGAAGATATTTCAGACCAGCCATATAAACTTAAATTAATAAAAAAATACAGAGCAATTATTTAAACAATTTAAAGCCTTAGGAGAAGAATAAAATAATAATTTAAAAAAAAAAATCAAGAGAATGTGGTTTTATCAGGAACAGTCATTCAAGATTAGACTAGCTTCCTTCCACAAAACAAGCAACATATCTTTAGAATACGGAGAAACAACAGAAGTCTTATCTCCATCTTAGCAAACTCTTGATGTGGCCGCATTTTGAGACCTGCTCAAAATTCAGTCATGACACTATGTCCACCATAAGGCTATCATAAGGAACATTACAGATTGGAAAAATTCACTGAGTATCTATGCTGAGTATCTACCCCATGTCACACTTAAAACACAACGATTCATCACAGATGGATCTGAAGGGATCTGTCCTAGATCCAACAGTTGTTAGTATTTTCATTAGTGACATTAAGCATTGAAAGTATATGGGAGACCAGAACAAGACTAAAACGCAAAAAGATCTTAAGCTGAAGTGTCTGAGGGGAAAAAAAAAGCACACACACAAAAAACCCCACAACCCAAACAACCCTCTGCCTTTACTAAGATGCAAGTACAAGGAAGTTTTATTCTTGATAGCAATAACTCAGTACAATTGGCTAGGAGAAAGCCCCTTGGGATCAAAGGTTATAGTGAATCCGAAGACAAACCTAAGTAACGTGTCATGACTGAAAGAGTCAATCAGCATGACAGGATACATGAAGTGAAATACAACCTAGAGGACACTTAAATTAATCTTTCCTTTTTACCAGGCATTAACAAAGCTACCAGAACAGTAACATCCAGTCTGAGGTGTCACATTGCAAAGGAAAGGAGTAGTTGGAGAGAGCTTAACGCAGTGGAGCAAGACTGTTGAAAGGATTTCAAGACATAACCTCTAAGGAAAGAGAATATACATCACAGCCCGAAAAAAAAAAGAAAGTCTTTAATACACCTCTGCAAGAGAACACAGATGACATCCTCTTTCAGTCTGGAACACAAAGGAAGAAAAACCTGAGTTTAAACTGGAACAAAGCATATTCAGGTTAGCCAAGGAACCCACTAGCTGAACAATTAAACATTGTACTAGCTTTTCAAGAGTGCTGTTGTAATATCATCTTGGGGGCTAACTACAGCAATTAGACAAGGATTTAGCTCAGAAAAGTTTGCTTTCTATTTGGTTAACAGCTGAATGCAGGCTTGCAAGGGAGACAGTAATATTCATCTTACGAGCTCCTTTATCAGATTCTACAACCTTGGAAAAAGAGTTTACTACTACTTTGTAGCTACAAGGTCACTGGGCACAGCATGAGAGTCTCAGGCTTAAAACACCTCTGTGATTCTATTTTTTTTTTTTTTAAATTAACTCAGCTTTCTGTTGAATCTAGAGTTAAATAGAAATTGTATCTAGAAAAGGTATGTTTCTCCTGCTTGTCATCAAAACAGCATATCCAAACACCACTCAAATCCCTGTGCCTACGGACATTTACAGGAATATAGTGATAAAATTTGCTGCAATACTCTTATTGCAGTAGTTGCTCCAGTGAGCAGAGGATAATAACCTACAGAGCACAGGACACTCGATCTCTGCTGTGCCTCTGCCTTGGCCCCTCGGGATGCTGAGCAGCTGGACACCTGCAGGTCTGAAGAGCCACCAAAGCTGTTGAAGAAAGGAATGTATGCTCCTCTCCTCCCACAGTCAAGATGTTCTGTTGCTATCACAAGTGACAGCATCCCTTCCCTACTCTCATGCTGTAACACCTCAGTAAATTCTGTATCTTTAACAATTGGATTTTTTTGCTAGTATTTTTTCTATTTTTTGAGTCAAAATGCAACAATCATAGTCGCTGTTTTACAACTGTACCTATGGACATGGATTATTTTTTTTTTAATACTCACAGACCTACTTGTTCATAGATGTCATGGCCAAGATCTATGGATTTAAAAAAATAGACTAAAACACCCACAAACTACCAAACAAAAAAAAACCAAAACCAAACAACCCCACACTATAAGCTTTAACATCCAAATCAAGACCACCAGAACATATTCAGAACTGTAACAGCAGCAGCTAACAAACTGGTATGCAAAAGGCACACCATAAGGAAAGGTTTCAATGCAGCTACAAAAAAAAAAAAAGGTCAAATAACTGTAAAACTTCAATGCTATTTTACAAAGTCAAATAGCAGTGTTTTAGAAAAAATAGTACATGTTCTTCCTGACTTCTTGTTCAGATTGCATTCTCTGGGTGCTTATATCTTTATGTACTTTTCCACAACATACTCTTACACTCAACATCTATTCTGCATGTTCCAACAATCTATTAGAAACAAACAGGACCAACACATAAACTTATAGTTTTGTCTGTTGTTGAAACACAAATCAATGCTTTTTGACAATACTTTCCTGCCAAGAAGTCTGGGAGAGGGTCTCAGTTTGGCTTTATTTTAAATGAGGTGTTTGCTTCTCTCAATTTTACGATTTGTATTAATCTGCAGAGTTTTAATACTGCCAGACCATTTCCTCAGGAACTTTGTCCCCAGCAATTCTAGAGATAACTTTATTGTCATTAAGTTATCTTGAGCACTGCAAAATGTGCCAATTCAAGAAAATAGAGTGTTATCAAACGCATATTTTATCCTCCATCTACAAATAGCTTAAAGATCTCTGAATGCCAAGCAAGAAGCTGAGATTTAGTATCATCGATTGCATACCGTACTAGTAGAACGCTGTACCTTATTAAGCAGAGAAATTTAAATCAAAACTTTTAGGACCTGGATGAAATGTTACAAAAAAAGATTTAAATTCCCAGTCAGTATGTATCCCATTTAACAAGTGAGTGGCTACAAAAACATGAATTAGTAATAAGAAAGAAACAAAAAAGAAAGAAAAGTGAGTAGGCAGCTGCTTGAAGATGAACTATATACTTTGGAAGTAGAAGATTAAATGTATACTTTGGACTTCAAACTACGTACCTATTTCAAACCTTGCACCAACTTTACTTACTGCAAAACATTCTGGTGCATATCTGTAATATTTAGAACAACTGTGATGTTATATAAAAAAAAAAATTAGGCAAGTTTATGTGACTTTACACAATTTTCAAAACACAGTGTCTTATGAAGCTCTGATGCCATTTGATACACACATAATTCCGTATTAAAATGAAATCTGCTGCCCATTGAGCAATGTAAACCAACTATAAAATTTATGCTTCTATGAAATGAAAGTGCTTTCTTTCCTAAATAAGGAAATACAGGACCTGAATTAAGTCAAACGGATAAACACCTTGGTGGAAGTGACCCAGCGCAGAAGACAGTACCTACACCACCCATGGAGCTGACTGATCCCTCGGACACTCTGCCATGGGGCCTCTTCTGTGGGACGGGTGGGAGCAGCACAAACAAAAGCCCCACAATCTCAGGGTGAGCACTTTCATACTTAGTAGGGTTTTTTTCTACGCACTATCAGAAACTATCTCAAAAGGCTTTTTTGAAGTTCCAGCTTGCGTACAAGCAACAAATCCTCAGAGAAGAGGACTGCAATCATGTTCCATGGCATGGCATGTCTTTGAAAGCCCTTTCGAGGGGGGGTGGGCGGGAAGGGAAGGTATAGCTTATTTGTTTAGAGGAAGACGTGCTTATTTCCAGTACCACACAATTTCTATTGTCTATGGAGACAATTTTTCCTTTGATTGACTTCTGATATAATATCCTACAAGTATTTTACCCCCCTCTAAAATTGAGAGTCAACCTGCAAAACAAACAACAAAAACCTTTGCCTTCTTATAATCCCAATACAGTTTACACTTTAGTCCACTCATTCATATTGCATAGCTGTAGTAACCTTCCTCACAGCACCTACTGAGAAACATCATCTGTCATCCAGAGTGACAAACAATTCTTTAAACATATTTATTATTCACAAGTAACATTGCACACATTTTTCAAAGCATGGTCACTCTATAAATCTTACTCAGTTGAGTTCACACTTCTTTATCAATTACCCTTGTACTAGACATTGTATGACAAGTAGAATATGAATGGAAGTAGTAAAGCCAAATTCTATAAGCTAGACAGAGCACAATGCCCTGATGAATACATGGAGAAAGATAAAGACATTATTTACTTTGGAAGTTAACAGTCACATTAGAGTAACATAGCAGAATAGCCATGTGCCCTGAACACACCTTTAATACAAGCCAGCTGTGGCATCCTTCTGGAGCTCAGCTTTCTGGAATAATTTATATTCATTGCAAGTTTAAATGCTTCTTACAGGGCTGTATTGCTACAGGATATACTTGAAGTGAAGCCTCTATAATCTCAGAATGAAGTTTTTAAAGCAGCACTGTTTTGTCAGAAATAAATTGTAACATGAATTGAAAGTTTATTCCTAAGAGGTTACAGTACCTCTAAGACATTAGAAAGACATTAAATGTTACTTTAGGAACACAGCTCTACTAACAGAAAGGCCCCATGTTTCCTTTTTTCAATCATATTAAAACCTTATGCATTACATGGATTGAATTGGGATCTTAGAATTCAATTTTTTGCTATGCTATTGCATGGTACTCATCGAAAGCCACGTACAGGCATATTAATCAAGAAACTTTGCACTACGACCAATTCATTCTCTGAGAATGCTTGCTCATATATGGTGTTTGAATTCCCAAAATATGGATCCATCCATCTTGGAAAGCAAGGCTGAGCCAAAGTATCACTGCTTCCCTTTAAGCACATACTTGTTTAACTCTTTTTCTGCAACCCTAAGTTCTTAGTCTCAGTGGACTACCACAACAAAACCAAATATTTTTAAGAGTAAGAAAAGCCCCAACAACTCAAAAGCATTTGCTCTTTCCTTTCATCTATTTAGTCACTAGGAGCACTGCCTTGATAATTACTAATGTCACTATGCACCCTATAGTCTTTCAATAGGTGATTTGTCTACCTATTATACAAAAGAATATGGTGGGAATGGGAACTACTGATGAAGCAACAGTAGTTTAAAACAAAAGAAGTCCTGAAAATAAGGCATTTAAGTCTTCTGGAAAGTTATCCCAGATGTAATATAGTGAATAAGTCAGAATCCAATGTTCATAAGATAGAATAATGGAAATAAAGAGAACTATTGATTCTGTTCACAAAATAAGCACTTACACACACACTCATCTAAAACCCACTCTTCAGTGGGAACACTGCCAGACACAGAGTGATAATATATGAATTTTGGGTTTAATAGGAACAAACATTTCTATTCTTTTGAGGATGCGCATACACTAAGGGTGGGGAGCAGCAGGGGGGAAGTCCAGATGCCAATCAAAATGACCACAAAATTTCTTTGCCAAGTCATCTGGTTTTATTACACAATTATCATATTTAGAAACAGGCTTAAAATCTTTCCCACCTTTTTCAAATAAATTTTTTAAGCCTGCCCAATGTATATAAATCCTACCCAGGATGGTAAAATCATCTTCATAGACATGTAAAATCAGGGGGAGGCATCTTTCTTTAGTACAGTGAGGTCCAGCTGATCGTCGATAGTCTGGCTGCCACCCACCTGCTCTCCATTTCCAAGCCAGAACATGCCACTGGGACAGCTGTGGGTCTCACTCCTACCTAGCTCTACGTACTGTACAGCTGCTTCCAGCACTCCCAACAGAGTCTTCTAGTGCTCTCCCATCACTGAACGCTGCTGACTTCAGGTTTAAGACTCCGAATTCACAATTTTTGCTAATAGTGCCGGGTGTGGGGATTTTTCTAACAATTACATAGACAAGCATGAAAAAGTTGTATTTCCATCCTATAAAAGCCTCTTCCTACATCCTCTGCCTTTGCACTGTTAGTAAAATTCAGAAAACTAACCAAAAGTACTGGGAGAACACAATTAAGCTATGTGGCATGGGCTAAAGATGATATATCAAGATAGTAGGAAAGTGTAACGATTTTAAAATAATGCCTCTGGTCTAACTCTCTGGTAGTGTTTCAGCACAGCTCACCTTTCCATAGTTTCAGTGGATCTTCACACTAGTAAGACACCAAGTCCCACAGTACCAGAAGCCACTTCAATCAGCTATCTGCAGAAATGCTAATGATGTCTTAAGCAAGAAGGCCTAGACAGCCTGTCACTAACATGTGACCAGGTCCAGCTAGGTATGTGAATAAGTGCTAGCCTTCCCTTCCACTTATTCCACCTTCAGCACCTCAACAGCACTCCGACATATTTCAACTTCTATGTGAAAGACAGCAAGATAGAGATTGATTAGCATTAGTATTACCCAGGGAAGCTATTTTAGGATGCTCTCCCAAACAAGCACATTGTCATTCATCTGAAAGTCAAGAGCAAATGTTATTAGCATACTTTAGAGGTGCTATTTCCTTGCTGTTACAAGCTCTCCAAAACTTGTAACACTATTCAGTTAGGACTTTGCAGAAGTTTGATATCTAAGTGACTGTTAAAGCATATTTCCCTCTTGTTATTCCAGACAGCAACCCAATACTTTGTGATAAGTAAATTTTAATAAGTAAATTTTAAGGGAGAAGTATAATCTTTTCTCAAACTTTTAACCTCTACATCAAAATATTCAGACATAATCTCCTAAATGGTTGTTAAAGCCAAATTTAACAAGAAACAGAAAAAAAAATCGTAGTGACCTTGTTCTGAATTATTGTTAGGTACAAACTTTTATTGTGCTTCCATCCACTGGAGACAGTTAGTATGTTAAGAACCAGTTGTTTCTGGATCACATCAGATATTTTGCCTCCATATACAAAGCTCTTATAGTAGCACTCCTACGCTCCAGCAGAAAAGCTGAAGTACATGTTACTTTCTGTAAAGTCGAATGCCAGTGTAGTAAATATTACTCTTGTGTCAGTCTAATTCCTATAGTTCTCACTTCCCAACATCCTCCCTGTCTTTTGAACAATCCTAGAAAACCCTTCTGGAATGGGGATCGTGTCAGTCAGACGCCACGGCCAACACCGGTTCGTGGCATAGCCAGTAGGAAACTTTGTCCTGTATCTTGCGTACCTTGTGCAGGCCATGCCAGCTTGCTTGGCTAACCTGAGCGGCCGGCAGCTGCGCTCATTCTAACCCCTTCAGTGGCTGTGACAGAACAGCTTTACAAGATGGAAAAGGAACCCAGATTAAGCTCTAGGCAAAACTGTAGACAGACAGAGCTACACCAAAACATTGTCCAGCACGAGTCTTACTACGGTAACAAGAATAACAGATTTCAGGTCAAAAAATCTGTTTATACAAATATTTCACTATTACGACTACTTATTTTGCCATTCTCTTCAAAGCACAAGTTGTGTCTTGCATGTACGTCCAGTGTATTCAGAATCTTACGCTGCTTTACCATTCCAAGTTGATGCACACTGAGCAATAATTTACTACATAACACTGCCTTCCTGAGCTCATTGTGCTATACGAAGTGTAAACACAGCATGTACCTTTTTATATGAATTTCCATCTTAAGTGAACAAATGTGATGTTATATACTTTTTCATTTTACCGAAAGATTAATGTAGTCACATATTGCATGAAAGACAGTCTAAAATTAAAGCATTACAGTTACTAAACTGTCTTGTGTGATAAGAAAATATCCATGGTGACAGGAAAATCCCCTTTGCAATATTATAGCTAGGCATTAAATTTAGCACTTATTGTAATTCAACAGCCATTTAAGCAACAATAAACCACACAAATACATGTACACACTATGTGTGGGGGAGGTAGGCACAGTCATACATGCTACAGAGCTTCACCTACACTCTACAAACCCTCTCATTTTGCTAGATGCTCAGTTGGTTTAATTTTACATTTGGCATGCCGGTAAGCCTGGAAAACACCAAGTTCATAAATATTACCAAACTCATTTCAATTTTGAACAGGATTAAACCACTCTATAACAACAAGGGAGAACTTCACTTACTGGTGTTTGCTCAAAATGTTCAAGCAGCTCAGCTCTCATCGCCACAGTTTCTGAAGGACAGAGCCAAATTATTCCTGCCCAGCTTCACATTTCACAGGAACTTTGTTTTATAGTCCCAATTTAAACATGATTATATTTGGTATTTGGCTGGATGTACCTCACTGAAAATTGAGTTTTGATTTAGCACAATCATTTTAACTAAGCACAACACTAAATGCAACCTGTGGTTCAGATACAGATGGATTAAGCGTGATAGCACGTCAGCTAGTAATGTGATGTTAAGCCTAAATTTAACTTTCCGTGTCGATACTTTAAACACGTTCATTTCTCCATGCACGCAAAATCATATACAGAGCTACTTTTCACTTTTTCTTGCCATCACAATCAATCCCAAACTTCAGCAGAAAAGCAAGCAACTTGTTCAGGAAAGACTACCATTTGTAAGCAGCACACACAGTACCTGCTCTTCACTTGGAAGCTAAAAAGAAATAAATTCTATGACTTGCACTAAAAGGGGAAGAATACCTTCTAAACTGCCAAGTGTCTTTCATTTTTTAATAAACTTCCTTAATGTTTGGGTTTTGGTTCTTTTAAATACTTTTTTCTCCTTGGAGGAATAACTTTCCTTTTGCTATATTGTCATAAATATTGCATAAATACTTAAAATTATACCACTCTGCCCTGCCAAATGGAAATGCTAAGAGTTGCGAGTGTGTTTACGAAGGTTACAAACCACAGCAAGCATCCTACCACCTTAAGCTAATACAAGCACAGAAATGCCTCAACATCAGGAGAAATACAGATACCAGCTTCAAGATTGGTGTTCCCCAAGCTTTGCATTGAAGAGCCTCAGTCATGAACCACTCTTGGCTTATGTTGGCTTTGCACTGAACAAAACAAACAGCATCCTTGTCCTAAAGATCTCACAACCTGCATTTCATCCTCATTCACAATATCCTAAAACACAGCTGACAAAAATTCATAATTTGCGTTGCTATTTTTTAATCAATTCTTCATTCTTCCCCCACCACGAATCAACCGGAACACCACAAATTAGCGGTTCCCTACATTGCAGTATAATTATTATGACTAAGACATGGTTTTGAAAGGTAGAGATTGAAGTTCCTAGCTCCCTGCCTCACAAGGATAACTCTTAGGATGATGTGTTTCGAAGATACAGTTAAAAGTAAGGCATGGAATCTTGAAGCCTCAAATGCATTCATACATCTTCAACCCTCAACATGATCATAGGTATAATTAATCTTTCTATATTCAGAATTAATTCCCTATGTTCTGCGTGTCTACTAAAGCTTGTCTTTAGTTTTATATATTATACTTGCCTCCCTCTCAAAGTGGGGAAATTTATTACGCTCACTTGTTGAAAGACTTTCATTGTTCAGGCTATTAGTTTGATTCATCCTCAAGTTTTTAAAGGTCAGCTGCAAACCCACAAACAGCTTGACAAACAACCAACCTTTGTAGATGAATATCAAATTTACGTGATATTATATCATTCTCATACTCTTGTAATTTGCAGCAATCTAGTTCATGGCATGTCATTTAAAGATATGTAGGACCTGAATTATTCATGGCTTCAAACGACCAATACATTGTTCAGAACTACTCTCCTTCCTTGGATACCTGTTCCCATTTAAATTATTCCAATTCCAAATAATCTATTCAGAATTTAAACTGATAGCCAAGATCACACCTGGATTTGAGTGTTTATTTCTCAACTACATAACCTCCAATAAAGTAGTTCAACAGAAGGTATTCAATCTAAGTTATTGTCCTGGTTTCGGCTGGAATAGAATTAGTTTTCTTCCTAGTAGCTCATATAGTGCTATGATTTGTATTTAGTAAGAAAATAACGTTGGCAATGCACTGATGTTCTAGTTGTTACTAAGCAGTGTTTACAATTAAGTCAAGGACTTTTCAACTTCCCAGGTCCTGCCAGCAAGAAGGCGTGAACCTTCTGGAGGAGGAGCACAAGAAACTGGAAGGGGACACAGCCAGGACAGCTGACCCATACTGGTCAAAGGCATATTCCATACCGTATGATGTCATGCTCAGTATATAAGCTGCAAGGAGTCTGCTGGGGAAGGCCATGGCTCGGGAACTAGCTGGGCATTGGTCAGCGGGTGGTGAGCAATTGTGCTGTCTATAATTTGTTTTGTATATTCTTTTATCATTATTATTACACTCATCCTTTTCTGTCCTATTAAATTCTTCATCTCAACCCACAAGTTTTAATTTTTTTCAATTCTCTTCCCCATCCCACTGGGCAGGGGGGAATGAACAAATGGCTGTGGGGTTGTTCTAGCTGCCTGCTGGGTTAAAGCACAACAGTCTGTTTGAGTCTCTCCTGTATATGAACCATGTAGCATAAGTGATTTATATACTGATGACATTTGTTTAGATCTGGAAGAAATAAGAGTACAGCATGATAGTGGATATAATTGTCTTTTACATGTGTCTTTTACACATACGCATCCTAGAAGTAGAAACTGTTTTACAGCCAATAGCCATTTAACATAACCATTGGGCTTTTGGAACAACTGGTGATTAGCAGGTCACATGACTGTCAAAGACTCCATGAAAATTTTCAGCTTGTATTTCATGAAAATTAAAGTTTAATTTAGGAAAGGAATGTGACAATGGTGAAAAAGTTGACTCTATGTCTGGTCTTCATTTCTGATCCAACTATGAACCATTTGCTCTACCTTGAATACTTTACAATATAATACTCTACAATTCATTGTACCTTTTCAACCATTTTCAAGTAATAATATTTTCTATATATATGTTGTCTGGGAAAAAGAACCACAAACTAAGGTTTTATTTCTTTGATATGTGAAGTTGCAGAAGTCATAGGATCCATATAAATGTGCTTGCTAGAAAGGCCCCCGGTAAGAGTAAACAGAAATTACTCCTCTAAACATCTTTACCTCTTCCACGAGGATGGAATCAGTTGACTGATATTTGGCATATTTACAATTAACAGTTTATTCATTGTTAGTACTTGTTTGAAAATGAAGGGCCTTGCATCTGTACAGTGATTAGCATTTCTCACAGTACCTGTGGTTTGTTTTCAGAAGTCACTTGACTAGTTTCTCAGCGTTGCTGAATGGATTATTGATCTCGGTTATTGTACACTTGTGACTGACATTGATCACTTTAGAATCCTTTGAAACTGCTGTATTTCTTCAGTATAAAATGGATTTCTTTTGACATTGCAGTGTCAAAAAAAAAAAATATCATGAAAATGCCTGCAATACCCACAAAGGTTCTGCCAGCAACATTAGAATGTTTTTTTTTGAAAGTCGCATCACAAATAAATGCACAAATAGCCACGAACTCTATCCAATGAGGATTTTGAACACTAAAGTAAGCCACAGTCACAAATGCATTATAATAAACAGCACCTTTTCAACTATCCTTCACATTACCTTCACATGAAGCCACTCATTACTTCCAAAAGAAACATCACTATGGAATTTCCTTGAAGGTTCATTAAAACCATTTTACACATCACTGACCTTCTAATAAGTTTATAAGCACTTGCAAGCGCTCTTCATCCCCAAAAGCTAGGCTGTATTGAAGCAAAAGGGAGAGGTGGTAGAAGGAGGCATACAACACATGATATTACTGTAGTTCATGCGCTATCATTTGTGGATAAGCCTATTTCATGCAGAGAAATTGATTTCCATCCAACTCTTGGGTCTCTCAGGAGCATACAGATGACTTGAATTTATAAATTTACTAATGCACATTATCTCATGCCTCCCTTTTAAATTGTATGTTTTAACACTATTCATTTTGAAGCAATCCTGGCACATACTTTCCATGCATGATAACTGCATAGCAGCTTTTATGGAAAGAAACTCATTCTCATTTGCACCAAGAATATTTCATAACAAAAAAAGGTAATCTCAAAGTTCTTTAATTTCATCCACAGCAAGCATTACCTTCTAAAATTGATTAGGTTTATAGGAAATACTTGGCACTCCAACACTTTTTATCCCAGTACTCCAAATTGCTTCAGTTAATATTTATTAAAAAACCCCAATCCTGATGTAGTGTCATGGGGTTTTGATTTGTCGTTTTTCTAAACGTCAGAAAGAGACCAACTTACTCAACATTACCAAGTTAGCACTGATCCCAGTTATAGGCAAAGGTTAGAGACACATTAAACCCCTGATACAGCTATTAGATGATGCCTTTAATACCTGGTAACAAGATGCTAAGTTGATCTGGGGCTTCTAAAAGATGTCAGTTGCCTTCACTTTTCTTCCACCATAAAATCCAACCACAGAAGAGCTGACTGTCAAAAACAAAAATACAAGAGTACCAAAAAAAGTGATGTCATTAAAGACACAGAGCCACCCATGATCCTATTTTCATCCTCATGCTAGGATTCCTACCTGGAATATCTGCCTAACTCCAGCCTAAGAGGAAATCAGCCTCTCATGGTAGACACAGCATGGCCAAGGAGCCAAAATAGTAAGAAGCACCTGAATCAGCATTTAAGACAACACCTAAAATTTTCAGAGATGAAAAGTTTCGGTTTGTGACATTATTTTATGCTTTTGCAGTAAGGAGTCAAAAAGAGCAAAGTGGACAAAAGGACAAGTTTTCAAATAACCTTTTCAGGTAGGTCAGCTGGTTAAGGATACTCTTATTATTCCTTTATTACAGGAGAAACACCTTGAGTTGGCCTTTCAAATCTAGCAAATGTTGGCAGAATACTCTTGGCTAGGTGCTAAGGTTATTAATGATAAAAATGTATCCTGAGGCTCAGGCAAGTATGTGCATATATTTCAAGCTTACTGCTGTTACAGAAATTGGCAGCCCTGAGATCCAGCCGAATAAAGACTATCACTCTCCTCCAGTTCTTCATTACTAGACTCTCCAGGTCCATTCCTTCAAGGCTTTTAGACTGTCTGTTCTACACACAACATTTTGATATGCTCCTTTGACAGGGTGCCCTAGAAAGGCAGCATTTTTATTGTAGCTAACCCATATACCCCTCCCTTCTCCCTTAATAAATTAATAAATAAAATCTGATGTGCAAAGAACACAACTCTAAGGAAAGAGGTCACCTCAAAGCTCTGTACACAGAAAGAAGCCCTTTCTGGAGAGTCCCAGAAATGTCTGAAAACTGTTGCCACACCATTGTCCTACCTGCTGTTTCAATTCCACATCCTGCCATTATTTTTTTTGTATTTTTTTTCCCCTGCAACAGCAGCAGAACTAATAGAGAGCACTCCTGGCTCAGACACAAGCAAGTTATCATGATCTTGATGGGTTATGCTGCCAAGCTGAAGTAGCCATCTGCCTGCATGCTTTTAGCCCACTTCAATTATGAGATAACACAATTTAGCTTCATCTTCAACATAAGAGCTAAATGTGAGATAACATGACTTAGCTCATATCTGAAACTAAACTGCATTATCTCTCAATTTGACAGGCAAAGCATGCACCCAACTAATGGATAGCAAAGGTTAGCTGAAGGGAGGAAACTTGTTAAGCCATTACAACTCAATCATGCTAATGACAGGTTTAATCTAATGTGCTTTGCAGCGTATCTGCAGCCGTAAGTGCAGTTAAGGATGCATTCACGAACAGTTACTCCAGCTCAGATGAGGCACAATAATTCATAAAGCTGCACAGTTCTTTCGTGATGCTTGATACCTCATATAATATTTGCTTATACAAACCAGCCAGATTTTATTCTGGAATAAGTCAAAAACATGTACAAAATGCAACCACAGGCAACACACCTTTTTTGAGGAAGCTGCTAATCTATGGCTAGTAGACTTTTATCTAGCCTGAAGAAGATTTTAGTCTTCAAACCTGAGGATTCTGTTTGTAGAGCAAACAAAAATAAAAACTATACCCAGTTCTACTGCACTTAATACACGGTTCCAGAATCACATCCAGTATTCAATAAGATTGTGGTGGATCTCCATCACATGCTGAGACCATACAATAACTGGCTGTATCTCAAATACATGGGCAACTATTAAATTTTGAAAATAAAGTGGTACCTGTAAAACATTACCATTTTTATCTTACACATATCCATACTTAAAAAATTCATGCCTCAGCACACAATGATGCATAACACACTTTGTTCTGTGCAAAATGATCCTTTAAGAGTTTTTAATCTAAATTTTGAAATATAATTAAAAAGCTCCTCTAGTATTGAGCTGCTGTGCCTGAGAACAATTATGTTCCTTTCAAAGGGCTGCTGTTTGCTCAGACAGATTCTCCATACTTACATACCTGAAACTTTCTACATTTATCTTGTTCCAATGAAAACCATCATAACCTATTCTAGCTTTCTGTTTGCTTAATAATATGGCAAGACTTAGTTTGTTTTTAAATAAATAGTAGTATTCTTGACCAAGCTTACCCTATGCTTACTCCACTGACTTCAGCAGAGGCACAACAAAGATAACTCTGCCCCATTATGCCAAAGTGACTCAGAGCCAAATTATGATGAATTATCAGGCAACAGGAGTTAAAAAAGAGCCAAGGCTTCTGTTCAGAATGAATACTAATAAGGCTAGAAGCCACCGACACAAATTACTACACTTGCACAAAACTCCGCTGATTGAGGATCCAGAAAACCAGATAAAATAGTGCATTTTTGTACTACTCTTTCCATAAGAACATGTGGCTACCACTTACAACAGTAGCATTAGCCTCACAATTTTTCCCAACTGTTATTTAAATAAAAAAAAAATCCACACCAAAAAAGGCCACAAAAAAGTGTTAAAAGTAACAACACAAAACCAAAACACCCCAAACTTAAATATTATATGGATAACCAAGAACATTCCCTCTTCCCCAGGGGATGTTTCCTTTAACCAACTGTTTTCATTCTGATTATGAAGTAAAGATATATGCAAATGTACCAACCTTGTAACACCACTTATTCTAATCTGATTCTTGGTGGACCAAAACACATCTGCTAAGCACTAAAGCGAAACAGATGTCTGATTTTTTTCTACACATAGTGCCTCAGCACAAGCTATTCTGTCATTCCTCATCCTTCTGCCATATATAATTTTACCTTAAAAACCGAAATCCTACATCTTGAGTTACAACTTTATTCAACTGTTTTCTCTTTCTCCTTTCAATTATAACTTAAATGGTACAGTGCAAACATCTTAGAAAAAGCACCAATTTCCATCCTGTTTTCCTAAGTATTTTCTTTCTGCATAAAACTTACAAGTTCTGGAACCAGCTCACTAAGCCCTCCTACCAATTAAAACATAACAAATGAAAACTGTGCAAAGAAAGATGCTGTTATAGAGTAATCACTCAGCATTAGTAGTGTGTGTGAAATTATAAGCATGTTTTTGCTTTATTTATTCTTTTATTTACACAACATAGCAGGGAACTTGTATGCTGCATTGTTCCATATCATAAAATTTAAAGTTATGGCCTCCATTTCTCATATTAATTGCCCAATTAAGAGCTCACAGGCTGGCTCAGTATTACCTGACCTACAATGAAGAACAGACTGTTTCATATTGGGTTCAGCACTGGAAACACCACTTGGGCAACTACGTAGGCAAGGACATATGCTTTGTTTTCAAAAAGAAAGGAGCCCCCAGAGAAGACAGGAGTACATCATGCAATTGCAGGAACTTTTTCAGCTTTCAGGGAACACACCCAGTGACATTTTTTTCTCCCCAGTGGGTATGAAAACACTTCCATGCCCAGCATTAATTGGAATCTATTATAAGTCTGACATTATGTACTACATCTAGACTTTTCCAGTTAATTGATTAAAACTCTACCATTTGTCTATATGACTACCTTCTCTTTGCCTAATAATGTGAAACATTTTACAATGTAGTACTCTTACCAAAGCTGAAAGCTTAATTTAAGTAATGAGCAGCATTCATCACAGTCCAGCAGGGACAGTCAAGTTTCAGACAATGGAATCAATTTAAGTTTGTTTAATGAGCATTTCTGGTGAACTTGAGTGATTGTCTTCTTAGGTACAAGATCCTCAGGTATGAACATCCACTGAATATACATGTCACTAAGAGAGACCTTTTGCTGCCAGACTTCCCCAGTTAACTCAAGGGAGGTGAAAAAAATGCAGCCTCCAAATACAGCTGTCATGCACCAAATGCATTTGCATATTTTACCATTTTAATATACAATTGGCCAAATTAAGTTCCATCTTGTCAAAAATAATTTTGTTTCACGAAACCATGGCTGACCTTGGGATAAGTAGAGCAGCGGCATTTCTTATTGAATGCTCCAACCAGAATAGGATGCCCTGGCAGAAGGAGCACTAGCTTAGAATTCAGTAAAGTCATTAAAATAGACCACACTCATAGTTTACAAACATCCAGCTCAAAGACCACATCTTTTTGATGGCTGTCTATTTCCTCTTGTATACTCCGAAAGTTTTATGAAATTTACTAGTAAATTTGCACCTCTTCTTGGTTCTGTTTCTACACACGGCAATTCGTTTGCTCCTGAAGAAGCTTTACACATTATTTGCCACTACTGAAGTTTAAATGCATATATGGACAGAGAGGAGAGGGGTAGGGAACCCTCTTACACACATCCCACACAAGGACCATCTTTATCCCTTAAATGGTTAACACTCACTATCCTACAACACATTACAATAGTTTTCAGAAAAGTTCCTTCTATCCCAAAACAAAATCTTCTATGTTCATACACACATACCTTCACAGGTACTATGAAGATTTTCAGAATTCAGCCTCTTAAATCTATATTCACAGGTTGCAGAACACGTGGCCTAATCTTTCCAAACATGATTACCCGAATTCTTCAGTGAGAACTGCTGGATGCTGAATACTTAACAGAAGAAAACAAGTCAGCCAGCTCCAACACCTAAATACAAATTAAAGTAAGAGCTTGAAGGTAGTCATAACACTTACATATAAAAATCCTGGAAGATTGAGTGGACATTAAGAACAACACAGTTAAGACTAATAAAACCATTTTTCTATAATACCCCTTGAAGATCTTCCAGTCTTTTTTAACCAAGGGAGCTTTCTACTAAAGATGCAGAATTCCCTAAACAGTTAACACATTTATTGGTTTTCATTAAATGGTTTTTAGCTGTAAGACCCACAACATTATTCTTACAGAATGCCTTTTCAATTAAATCCATCATGCCAAATAAGTCACATTAGTAAGATGGCTCTACAAAATGATCGAAGACATACTTAATGATGACATTTAAAGTTGATTTCACTTGAAAACAGTTGTCACATTCCATATTTATTGTCTGCAGATTATTTCCACCTTAGGTGTCCTCAGCTTTCAAGTGTAATTACTTTTCCCTTGCTGCTAATAACAATAAGCTACCAAATTCTACCTAAAACTAAAGTATATCTTCTACTGGATTTAGAAGATAAAGACATGTAACACTTAAAGCCTTGAAAAATAATACAGCAGCTCATTTTTTCAAATTTATAGCCGTTTGCTAGATAGGACATGAGTATTTAGGATATTTACAGTGGAAGAGTTTTACAGAGGAAGGACAAAAATTTACTTGTTCCTTTAAGTGGAGTAAGCTGATGAAGCAAAAAGTTAGGTTCAGCCCTGAATTAATGTTGCTGGTTTATCCATTTCTGCTGCTTTTGGCTGGGCTACAGTTAGTTCCCTTCATAGCAGCTGGTATGGGGTTGTGTCCTGGATTTGTGCTGAATACACAAGTGTTGATAATACAGAGATGTTTTTGTTACTGCTGAGCAGTGTTTACACAGACCCAAGGCCTTTTCTGCTCCTCACCCCACCCCACCAGCAAGTAGGCTGGGGGTGCACAAGAAATTGGGAGGGAGCACAGCCAGGACAGCTGACCAAAGGAATATTCCTTATCATGCAATGTGATAGTCAGCATATAAGGGGCCGGGGGAAAAGGACAGAAGGAGGAAATGGATGACATTCAGACTGATGACATTTGTCTTCCCAAGTCACCATTACGCGTGACGGATCCCTGCTGTCCTGGGGATGGCTGAACCCCTGCCTGCCGTGGGGAGTGGGGAATGAATTCCTTGTTTTGCTTTGCTTGTGCACGCAGCTTTTGTTTTCACTGTTAAGCTGTCGGTATCTCAGCCCACAAGTTTTCATTTTCAGTCCTCCAGTTCTTCCCCCCCATCCCAGACGGGGGGGGGGGTTGCTAGGAAGTAGCAGAAATGAGCAAGCATCTGTGTGGTGCTTAGCCGCCAGCTGGGCAAAACTAGGACACCATTCTATATAATAACCTACAAAACACTACAGGTTGAAATACATACACCAGCCACTCCTGTAGCCAGGGCTAAAGGGAACTAGGACTGTTCCAAAATGCACAGCAAGTTACAGTGTGGATTTAAAGAGTGCAATTCTCTCAGTTTAGTCACAGCTAACTTTCTAAAAATTGACTGTAGAATTTGATATGCATTTACCAATGCTTTACAAATACTACACAAAATCCATGCATTTTATGCATCCAGCTTTCCAGTAGTTCTTCTACAGCAGGACACCAAGTCAACAAAGGCTTTGAACTAGATCTGACTAAACCTTTTTTCCCCTGTGGCAAGTTCCCAGGAACAATGAAGAGACTTGAAAATTTATTTTAAAAGCCCTAAATTTCACTAGAATACAATAGAATGAATAGCTTTGCAAAATAATCTAAGCAACTAATGTAGACAATAATAGTAAAGATTTACATGCAAGTCTTCCCTCTACCCACTGTACATAGGACCTTACTAGTAATGACTTGAATTACAAGAAGACCCCTCTGGTTTTATCCCCATGATAGTCCCCCATCTATTCCCAGACCCCCAGCTGGCTAGCTCTTTGTGCCTCTCCCCTCGGACCTTGGTCTCCCTAGTCTTTCCCATTCCCTGCCAGCATCCAACAAGCCCTCCCACAGTGTACACAACTGCTTCCTGCTCTCCTGGAAAAGACACCTAGTCCAGCCACTACAAAGTGACCCAAGGTACAGACTGAGGCCAAATCTCATACCTGCAGAGACACAGGGTGACCTACAGAGAACCCTCCTTGAGTACAGCCTTCACTAAAAAGTCTTTCAGGACAGGATTCAGGGTTTTATCTATATTGGTCAATGATTGAAATAGGAAAGCCTATCCTTCACTCCCACAGATGTTTCATATAAATCCAGAGTTAACGACCTCAAGATGGAAGAAATGGTTGAGCTCTCAGGGGAAAGAGTCCTTGGTTCCCTCCCCAGCACTACCAATGGAGCTGAATATTTATGGTATTTCTTTAGATCTCTGTAAGACATATTTTCCTTCATTTATGCAGAGTAATTAAGTCTTTTCCTTTAGAAATGTAATGTCTGAACTCCAAATGCTGATGTGTTGGTATTTTGACCAGATGATTTAACTAAAATGCCTCCAAGTGTACAGGCAATTATTAAAGCATTTCAGTCTATGTGAGCTGTGTATATACCCACAACCTATAGGCTGCAGGTAGCTATGTTCAACCTGAACCAACTCTGGTTTAAAACCTACTTCTCCCTTTATTGCATTGTCTTACAGTTTAGTGAATTAACATACAAAGCAGACACAAAACTATTCTTTTTTGCAGATGCATGAGTATGAAGGCATGGGACCTATAACACAGGTCAGGCCCAGACTTATGGTTGGAGTGGGGGTCCCAGGTGAGGCTGTTCAGGGCCACTAATGTCCACTAGTGCTCTCAGGGCACTGATCTTCAGCTGTGTACCTATCAATCAAGTAGAGTTGTTTTCACCAGAGAGTTTTTACAAAGCATACCTTTGGGTTCCCTTCTCACGAAACTATTTTCCTTAATTCATAATTTCCTATCTACCCAAACCATTCTATGATTCTATCTTGCTTCAAGGGGAAAAAGGAGCTCCTGCTGAAGTGAAAAAAAATGTACCTGTGCCTACTACATCTTTATCATCCACAGAATGATAGAAACCTTATTGCTTTCCAAAAAAAAAACAAAAACTGGTAACTAACACAGAAATTAAATTCACCACAGCAGTTTTAATGTAATGACACAGTGTAATAAATTTCAGATGCTACACAAAGCAGCTCTGGTCATTAGAATCATTTTTCATAGCTTTAATTGCATTTTTTCATTTAGTCCAGGTCATCAGTACATCTATCCACCTTTTTCTCAAATGAGCTGGTTCTACTGAAAATAGATGGCTCAGAGTTGAGGTTGGATTTTATTCACCTTTTGGATGGATCAGCTGCTCCTTGATGCATTCTTGAGTCACTACAGACACCCGCCTGTCCCTCAGCAGGCATTTCCAAATGAAATGAAAGTGAAGTAAGCACCAAGAAATCAAAGGTTGATGAGCCTTTTGGTTAGCCTGAAAATTGTTACTTAGCTTCCTCTTCTGTTGGTTCCTGCACAATTAGGGTTAGTGCTATACAGTGGTTAATAATGACTCATTTGTGAATAATAACCTTGCTATTCTTCACAACTGTTAGCAAAAAGTCACTTGAGCTTTGAAAATGTTGCTGTTTCCCTTTCCTCTGCTGTAATATAATAAAATACTCAGTGGATGCAACGTGCAATTTTAAAAGATGGTTTCTTTTTTGTTAGGTAGTTGAAATCAAAATGGTATTTGGTTTACAATGTAATTACTAGAGGAGATAAAGGTTACTTACCCATTTTCCTGTAAAAGATGAACATGCTGTTTGTCAAAGCTTATGTAGTGTATTTTAATTATGTATATTTTCAAACAAAGAAGAAAAGAATAAGCAGCAGGCAAGAGATGAACTTGTAATCAGTAAAATTGCGAAAATGCAGTCTCTGTAAATATCATATTGAAACTACTGCATGAGGATAGTGTAAGTCTTCTGTATTGTCTTTATTTTATTTGCTGCTGAATGTGGCAGGTATTCACCCCTACAAGGAAGACTACAAGCAAGAAAAGGGCCAACCGTCATGACTAAATCATGTTTTCAGCTTATTTAGGTGTTTTTTTCAAGAGTAATTCAGAGTTTCTAGGGTCTGTTGCATGAAACAGAGATACTAACAAGTGTTGTTCCATGCAGAAATCCATGTATGAGGCACTTCTCATTTTGGCACAAATGAATTCTCCATTTTTAAAGAATGGACATTGGAAATGGAGGTGTGCGCCAAAATGGGGAACCTTAAAAACATACCAGGGATAAAATAAATTTAGGATCAAAATATTTACAGTTACTTCCTTTTGAGGTGAATGTAATTACAGCCAAAATAGAAAATTAGGTATAAAAATATCCATACAGCTTTTAGAACCAGAGTAATTTTGGAATATATTTTAAGTGAAAAACAAACTAAAAACATATGTTATAAGGCTGTGTTCCAGAGCACATTTATGCTTGGGTAAAATTATTCATTAGTAGTAGGTAGGTCACCATAATAGCAGACACAGTAAAGGTTAACAGCATAGAAGCTCAGCATCATCCAAACCAGCACATTTAGAAAAAACATTGCTGTGTGCTCTATGTAAAGTAAGGACATTTCCATGCGATCTGCACCATTTCCATGCTTTGTATTGGTCTTCACCTACACAACTGCCTTCCTATCTCATGCTTATGGTTGATACAGGGCCTCCTACAAAATGCCAGTGAAAAGTAATTGCTCAGTAAAACATAATTGTTCATGTTCTTCAGCACAAGACTTCACCTACAGAGGCAGACAGTTACAGACAAAACAGTATGCTAGAACTGCTAGGAAAGGCAGAGATCTTGTGTGTCGCATATGTTAAAAAAAAATAAAAAATTGTTATTTTATGTCTATTAGCTCTGAGCATAAAATCAGGCATTCATATTTGAAATGAGTCTCTGTAAGGATATACATGGCTGTGACACCTTCATAAGCACAAAGAGAGGGTGCCACAGCCTGGTCAGGCCTGGTTATTGTTGCTTCTGACTGAAAAAAGGAATCTAAATTAAGTTTCTAAATTTTGATGAATTCTCTCCCATGACAGCCAGGTTTCCCTTCCTCTACAGCAACGCTCCTACTGCACTAACAATGTAAGTAAGGTAATAATGCTTCCTCTAGTCTCCAGAGATAGAAGAGCACTCTGTTCACTACCTACAGTTTGTTATAACACCAAAGAAATACTTTGGGGAAGATTTCACCGTTCTCACGCAATCTATGCCAACCAGAGTTATCCCCACCCTCTGAAAGTACCTGAACAAAAACAGTGCACAGAGCCCTCAGATTGTTTCCCTTTCTAGGAGCAAACTCAATGACACCTCATGCTCCCAGCCTTCACTGAATCTATGAATCAGGTATGCTTATTTAGGACTTTGGAACATTTAATTAGACCAGGATTTTAGAGACAGGGTATGAAGACAACGGCCCAGCCTCGAGGACAGCATCCCAAACAGGAAGCATCTCCCAGCAGGCAGCTCTTACACCTTTACTGCATCAACCTTAATGCTGAGCAATAAGTCAGATTATTACTTTTTTTTTAATGACACATTGCAGCACAGCTTAACATACTGTAAGACGTGTTCACATAGCCTGTCTTCATTAACATAAATCTCTTTTCTCCTCTAAGAGGTGGCTGTATTTTTTGCTACATCAAAACTCCACAATTTCCCAGAGTGCCCATGAAAGTTAAACAAGGTAGTCTCATGACAAAGCTGTCAGTATCTGGCTTTGTTAGTGAGACTGTAATCTTTCCTGCATCCTGCCTGAAGCACAACCTTACCTTTTTTCAGTCTGTTGATACACTTTTAAAACATATCAGAAAGTTAATTCTTTATAATTCCAAATGTTTCTGTTGCAGTGTCACAGACAGACCGGGTTCATAAATTCCTTCTATCAGAATATTAAACAAGAGCTTTCTTCCCTCTGAAACAGCAGTAGAAGCAAAACAACACCACAGTGAATTAATTCTTACTGCAAAAGACAAACATAAGTCTTCCTTTTCCCACTGGAGTTTTGAACACATTAGTTTGCTATTCACCCAGGAATCCCCCCCGGTTATGCACCTTCCATCCCATTCTTTCAACTAGAAATGATGAAACATTTGTAATAAATACATCCCAAAAAGGCAGTTTATTGTTGTTAAAATAATTGGAAATCCACATTCCATCACTCATTGACATGTTTCTTATTATCTGTCACAGGATTCAGGAAGTTACATATTTATGACCAAACCTGGCAGAGCTCTCCAGATTTATATACCAAACACAATCTCCTCCAATTTACAGCTTCAGTCAACACATTTAATACAGTGCATACATTTCCAATTATTCTTCCACTGCAGCAAGGCAAATACCAGCTAAGATGCAAATTAGCTGCTAAACATACAGCCCAACCCTGCACCCACAGCTTTCGTTAGATCACTCTAGAGAGAAATTTATAGATTATGTTAGCTGACTAGTAATTGACTTATTTTAATTTTTTATAGGTTCATTTTGCCAAAACCAGGAACACATCTGTTTCAGCTAATTCAAGGTAATTCCCTTAAATTATTATTCAGACTAAGATGACTCAGCAGTTTCAAGGAGTGTTCCTTATGTGCGTTGTCTGAGACTTATCCCATAATCAACATCAGAAAATTCATCAATTTAGCAGTGGAACAGTTAAGGCACAGATAATTTTTTAAGTTCTTGTCTCAGACTTAACCAAGACCTACTGGGAGTGTAGGAGGGGCATTCTTTCCAATCTTCACTGTATCAAAACACAAATATTAGAATATTTTCTGTAAAACAGATATGGCAGCTTATCTATCAACATACCAATTTACATGATTACTTATGAGAACTTTTGTGTTAAATATTAAGATGTGTATTACCGAAATAGTTGCACTGCTCCATGATTGTCTCTGGCTTTCCTCACCCAGAGTCATATTTTATCACTTATGTCTATTACATTCTAAAAGCATGGTTTCCTGAAAAACACCTGAAGACTAATCCTGTTCACTTCAATAATATTGACAGTATGAGTAGAAATGTGGGGGCAAGGTAGGAAGAACAAAAGCACTGGTTACCTGGAGATTTCAGTTCATTATATCATAATTCAGTTACACTTTGCTTAGATTTAAATGATTTTTATAACAAAAAAATAAATAACTCAAAGTTAATAAGGTCAAGTGAATACAAGATCCTGAGTGGCAACCAACCAGAAAAGAATCCTGCTTTCAAGGCAGAAGTAGATTTTTCTGCTTCAGAAGGAAACAAAAGTAAAACTCGCTTTTTAAGTGTTTTTCCCAATCATTCCTTTTCTCAGTGAGTCTTCTCCAATATACTCAATATTTTTTAACTTCTTTTGAACCAGAACTTCTAGACACTTCAGCAGACAAAAAGTTAATTTCAGCAGCCTGAATACATGTTTTTAACATACAAGAGGTACTCATTAACATCATTAAAATCTGAAAGATGCTTTTATTTGCCAGATATTTCAAGACACATTTCCATTGTAGATTGTAATTACAGCCATGTAAGTCTCTGAGCACATCAAACTTACACAACTGCCTTGCCCTCAAACCTTCTTTCAGTTCCTACAATTCCCTTCAAAGAGCTTGGCTATATTGCATGGCAAATTCTTCACAAATCTAGCTGAACCTGCTGTAGCATTTGTATGATAATCTGCCTTTTCTTACTTAGGAATGTTTTGTCTCTCCTGTTTCACTGATATTGCAAACGATATTTTGAGGTACCTATAAAAACTAACTTCCAGTTAGTAGCAACCTGTGAGTCAAAGCAGTTGTGTTGTATTCCCAGTTCTTTCTGTGACCTTCACTGCAAACTAGGGCAAGTCACATCAAATCTCTCTTTTCTTTTGTTTGCTCTCTTGATTTACCCTTCTGGAAGCTCCTCTGAGAGCAGACTTTCCATGTACCTACCAGTGTCCCAAGGAAGCCGCACTCTCACTAAGGTCTTCTGGGTCTTTCATGTTAGATTCTACGTATTAAATAATGAATAGGAAATACTATTTGTTTGTGGTTTACAAATCCATATGGGTGAAGTGTTAACTTTTTTCTCTCCAAAACAGCCAGGATTTTCAGAATTTGATATTGCAGGACTGCCACAGACAGAGTACTCAACGTGGAGGAGAGATACTTATATCCAAGCAGTTTATGTCACTGTCGTAAGGAAGAGGTCCCTGTATGAAAACTAGAGATACAGAGAGAAAAAAACACAAATGTGCACTTGTTTACATCTCTTCTTTCTGTCCTTGAGGGCGTAAGTAAATATTACAGAGGACAGACCTGATCTGAGAATCTGTTTTATTCCAGCACCACAAAAGAAATCTAGTTTTAATTTTTTGTCATGACGCAGTGGACTTAATAAATTTACCAAAAAAAAACCCCCAGGAATGCAAGCATTCCTGTTTAAGAAGATGTGTACTGCTGTACAAATGTGTTTATCTCAGTTAAGGAATATGTTGATTGTTCCCTAAAATCGTAACTTCAATTTATCCTTTACACAACCCTCAGACTACAATTCCCAGCTCATCTCCATTAAAGCAAACTATGCTGCTCTTTGTTTTCCCCATTTATTTGTCTTAGCCAGGCTGAATATAATTTAAGGCATCTCTTGAGATAGTAGTGGCAGGGGGAGATGAAACACAGACAGAGAAATAAGAGAAGAAATGAGAGAAATCTTGCTAAATTAACTCTGTCCACAGAAAAGCTCTGAAAACAGTTATATTCTCATCTAGGCTGGGAAGGGAATATTACTTTTTGTATATAACACAATAAAACAGTAAAATTTTAAAATGCACTCAGCAACTCAGTACTGAATTTTCTGTTATCAGTTACAATTCAAGGAGCTGAACTGTTTGCCTAAGGGACGCGTCAGGGTTTTCTGTACCAGTGTTTGAGGTATTTTTTTCCACTATGTGTAGGAGACCTGGTTCAGAAATAGGCTCAGTATCTTCTCTAATGCTTGGGCTCAAACTAAGCAAACCCTTACAGATATGTTTAATTAATTGGTTCAAGAACATCGGGTCTAGGTGGCTATAACAAGAAGGAACTACTGAAAGTAAGCTGTAAAGACAACTACTTTAAGATAATTTAACTGCAGTAAAAAGCTGGAAATCTTGGGTATTTTCCAAACAAAATAAGCAAGTTGAAAGCCAGTTTCAGTGTACAGCTCAAGCATCAAAATCGAGCAACAATTAAAATAGCATCACTCCCTCCACCAATGTAAGTTCTGTGGCTCAAACTTTAAAAAAGCGAGCTCCTCCCATATAAAATAACTGGTATTCAGCTGACATCTGACATACTGAAAGCTTTGTAAAAAGATACAAAGCTGAAATATTTTAAAATTTTGTTTCAACAGAGGCATTTTTGTTAACAAATGAGCTGTGATATGGAGGATATTTCACAACTGTGAAGATTTTTTTACAAGTCTGGGGTGACCAAAAATGTTGAAGTGTGGCTCAGGCAACTGCTCAAAGTAAAAAAGATGGGAATCTAGGAAAAAGGATGCAGAAAGACTGTTTCAGGAGCACCTTGTTAGCAAGGAACCATGTATGGGTTTTTGCTCAGATAGCAGAAATACTCACTGAAGAGGCAGCTGCAAAGGTTATCCAGGGCAGCCAAGAGCTGGGATGGAGCAGCTCAAGCACGCCAAGCGAGGGAGTGAAGCAGGTTCAGACTGCTCGTGGGAGCCAGGGCCAAGGGACTGCACAAGCTGCTGCACAACCAGGATCTGCCAGGATCTGGCCTAGGTTGAGCGGGGTAGGAGATGCGAGAGGGACCTGAAAGTCACAAACTGAGAGAAGGCCGTGGCCGAAGCAGTGGGAAGCAAAGAGCAGCCCCACTGATAGCCTTGCCGAGAAGAGGTCTGTACACTGTTTTAGGTTTCAAGAAAGCAATTTTAGGGATGGCAAATCATCTCATTGCACTGTAAATTATCCCGTTGCCCTTCCCCCTCGATAAATTACTTTTCGTCAAATCAATCGATTCATGTCTGAAAGTGGAAAAAAAGGTAGCTAGCTACTGAGCTCCATATAGCCCAGTTTAATTTCCCCAAGCTTCTCAGGAAGGCTGAAGCTGGCATTTTATCAGTGATCCATAAAATTTCAATTGGGTATTTTTGCTGCCCATCAAGTCCTAGACTAACTTTCTTTATTCCCAGATCCACACAGTGAAAATGGATATCTGATTCCTTCTTCAAACTTAAAATAAGGCCTTTCACTGAAAAACAAATACTGAAACAATCTAGGCAGAACTTGAACATTTTAACTTTTTAACCTTATTGTTCCTGGCCACCTAAAATTCCTCTTCTTTACATCCTCCTCAGCACCTTGGGGTTGACTAGCCTGTAGTGCAGTCTTACATCTGATCCTGACTGCGATCTAAAATAAACAGTGGTTTGTTGGGGGTTTTTTGTGGTTTTTCTTTTGTTGGTTTTTTTTTTTTTAATCAAAATGCTCTTGTGCATAGAAGCCCTGGTAAGCATTTTCAGACTAAGACTAAAATACCTGTTCAAGACTAACGCGTAGGAGAACCTGCTGCTGTTTCTCAAAGCACAGAGGTACATGCCCTGCTTTTGACACCCACCCTGGAAGTGAAGGGAAATGGGTTCTCTCTCGAACTCAGTGGGATCAAACACCTCATACTTCCCTGGCGAGCACCCAGCACCCTTTCCTGACCTAGTCAGGCACTTTCCACTATTCTTCTTTAGTATTTCCACTGTGCAGATCAGAAGTTGGTGCCCAGCTGGGAGCAGGTCTGATTCTCCAGCCCTTATGATGGAGAAGACAGAATTTGCAGCTTCAGATCCCTGCATTAGGTTCTATCATTAGATGAAACTAAAGCAAAGTACAGTAACTTCAACAGCTGACATGGAAATTGCCTCCAAAATAGTCCATATTTCTGAACAGACAAGGAGGAAGATTCTGCAGCAAAAGGAACTGATCTTGGATATCTCTTTCTTGCTTGACAAACTTTTTAATCCAGAGGACCTGAGAGAGAAATGACAGTCTGGCATGTCCTCCTCTGGACATGTTTTGGAAGACAAGATATTCTTTTATTAAGATAATGGTGATAGTTGCTTACTTTGTGGAGATATTCACAGGCTGTGAATTCTTAATGTTGTGGAAATACAACTTCTAGAAATCTTAAGGGAGATTTCAAAGCCCCAAAGAGAAAGCTTGAAAACTAACCCAAGGAAGTTCACATGCACTGTCCTATGGACCTTAGGCACCTCATGGCACTGGGAAACTTGTGTTTAGTTTCTATCTCAGATCCCCAGGAACTAAAGGCTGCAGTTTTTATCTTTCATAGTGCTAAATATTTGTTCAGTTTAGGATTTGCTTAAGCATGCCAGGAAGCAGTGTGAGCAGGCTACTCTGCTGTGGGGGCTGAGCTGGGAACTGAGGGTGACCCAAGCACAGGCCATGTCCTCCCTGACGGGGCACTGTCTGGGCCAACAATGGTGGTAGAGCCTGCCAACAGCCCATGGATAATCAGACTAGGTTTGTCATATCTCTGCTAGTGGGAGAAATCTCTGAGACCCCAGTTTGGTTTCCACACCCCTTACTACCGCCATTTAGGAATGAGAGAGAGAAGAATGTATCGTAAGACCCTGTTCCCCAACCCAGCTCTGCTGAACTAGCAATTGGGTGATAAACACGTATGTGTACAAAACCTATCCAAGGACTTCACACTTAGTGGATCTGTACTGCTAGAGTACCTCCACAGGAATACAGAAACAAAGTCTGCTAAGTACTCAGAAGGAGAAGCAGAAGTGCAGATGTGGTTGGCTGTCTGTATTGGATATAAGGAACTCCCAACAGCTGATCCAACACCGAAAGGCTTGCGGAGAAAATTAAGGCAGAATAGATAATATCAATAGAAATTGGTTTTTGAATTACTCTTTAATAAGCAACTTGCTCATCTAAACACCAAAATAACCTTTTTTCACAGTAGTTATTTATAATCCTCTGTGAGTCTTCAAAGGTATTTCAACATCTTTCATTATTTACACAATGTTTCTTGTTACAGTCAGTTATAGGAATTAACTGCAGATAAAATGTAAGCCTATGGAGTATTTTTCAGGCTCAGGTTTCTTCTACAATCTCCACGGAGCACTGATAAACTACTACAGTGGAGAGAGCAGGTCCTTTCCAGTCATTTAAAACTGCCCTTATTCTAGGTAACAATATTGTCCCTGAAAAATGGGACGCAAAATAAGAAAAAATAAAATAGAGAGAAAACACAGAATAAAGAGACAGGCATGTGAGGAAATAAGAAATGTTCTCTCAATTGTGTTAATTTGCAGAAGAATGAGATGTAGGAGTGGCCTCTACTGAAAAAAAAAAGAAAAAAAAGCCAGTGAAAGTCATAGTTGCAGTGGTTCTCTTGTTGAGGTTGGAGAAAAAAAAAAAAGAAAGGCTTTCAACAGAACAGAGTCAAAGCTTGACAAATTGTGTAGTTCAAATGACAAACTGGAGACAATAACTCCAGAAGAAATCATCCTGGACTGATATACCGTTATCTGTTTAATATATATTAGATAAACAGATACAATCACCAAAATAAAAGACTGGTTTGCCACTTCAGCATTTCATAGCCCTTTTGCAGACATCTATGTCACAGAATTGTGAAAATAGCTTGAAATTTTCTTAGTGTGAATCACACAGTAGGGAATATACTCACCGTAGGAAGGCATTCAGTGCCTCCATGATTGCTTTTCAATGTCATCCAGCTGACTGGCAGCTGTCAGTACCTAAAATTTTTTTGTAGGAAATAATCATCCTACCTTTAAAAACCTGTAAAGAGAATAAAGATGGATTTTAAAATATTTGATTGGAGGGCCAATGAAACAAACACTGAAAAAAATAAGGGCTTTTTATATGCAAAGACAATTACTTGAAAGTGGAGGTAGAGGAATGCAAAGCCTCTGTATTTTTTTAACTGAAATCACAAATAGTCCATAATATTTCAGGTCACTCAGTTGAAACTTGAATGACTGTATGCTTTGGCTATAATAAACACCCTTCCTATCTTTTTTGTTATGATCACGACTGTCTGAATAAACTTTGTGTGTAACCTCTTACTGGTCTTTGAGAGGACAGTCATGTGAAAGGGTATTTTGTAAATCACACACTGGCTAAAACAGAAGTGTCAAAGTTCATGGGCTATGAAAACCAAAAATATCTCAAAAAAGTTCTTACATGTCAGCATAGAGAGATTGGTAAAGAGATTCACGGGTTAAAAATATATCCTTAAGTAAAAAATTAGTATTGAGTTCTTTATGTAAGTGTTAGCAACAAACAGGCTTTGCATAACTGACTACTTCGGAGGTTATCTATATGCAAACAGCACCAGTAATAGCTCACGTTTCCTTGCCTGCGAGGGCAGGTTTGCTGACATGCCTGTCTTTGGATCGTCCAGGTGGCATGGCACATAAAGACAGCCTGCTGGTTGCAACACCGTTAGCCATTTTTACAACAGAACAGTTGTGATTTAAAATCCTGTCTCTAACGTTAGTGGATAACACTCATAGAAACTAACAAGAATAAAATGAAGACCTCTGATCTTTACTAAATCCCCTCCCTCAAAAAATCCAAATGCTTACTATTTTTAAATTACATACTTTTTTCTTTTTACTGTTTTATTATCATAAATATTATATCACTAGTTGTCATCATCATAACTTATCTGAAGCCTGATATCAGTATAAACTACAAAGCTAACTTACAATGACATTTAAGCACTGCCCACTTACTACCTATATTGCCTACATTTTAATGAAAGACTAGCAAAATGGGGGGCATTTTTTATAAAATACTAGAATTTGTTGAAAGGAACTTGTAGCCACTTTTGAAGGTTCAGTATGAATTATAATTTTTTTAATTCTTTTTTCTAGCTTTGGTAGTTTATTTCCAATCAATAAATGTTAATAAATTTTAACTTTAAAGTTAAAAAAACAAGTGGAAGCTGAAAAACTGAGAGCTGGATTTTCACTGTAAAGGTAATTATGATGCAGATATGACAAGCTGAATTCTACTAGTTTTAAAATCTTGAATTACTCAAAATATCCACATCTTATGGCTTAAATAAAGTACTGTCTTTTCAGTGCCAAAACCTTCCAATAACTCTTCTTATGTTGTTGCATATTCATCATTATATTTCATTCATTTTTATTCAAATAATAGCTTACTGAAGTTTTTAGTTTTTTATCCATTTTCATCTTAAAGTAATTCAACACAAAGTAAGAACTAAATAGAACTTCTGAAAATTAGAAGCAGCAGGATTCATTCATAATATAAAATCTAGCAGTCTGAAAAAAAAATCTTAGGTTGTTTTTAGCCTTCGAAAAAGTGTAATAGATTTATTTAAACATTATATGTAGCTGCTTATCAATTCAGCAATAAACCCTAATTTTTCCTTGGGAGAGAAAAGGGGAGCAAAAATCAAAAACTAAAAAGTTGATACGCGATTCAAAACTTGCGCATGTTCATTAATCTGTGGGTAAAGTAGATGGTTTAAGCTGTTTGAACTAAGTCCGTCCCCACTAGATGTCTATGCTTGGAGTTACGATTTGGTATTGGCACATATTTCAGCCTCTGTAAGGTAAAATCCAGATACCCTTCTTAGCATATATAACATAATGTGCTACGTTGCTAATTTCTTTCTACTTTATTTCATACAGTAGACAAAAATACTTTTAAACTATAAAAAATTCTGTATACTCTTAGTATTTCAACAAACAATTTGAACAGGCAGAACATGCTGCTACCTGTGACATTCAAAGGATTCAATTTTTTTAGCAGTCAGCCAAATATTCCTTTGACATAAAGGACTCTATGCTTAGCTGCAAGGCTCTGCGTAGAGACAGCGTTGCTTGGAGGAGGATATATGTGAGCAGGAGCATAGCTGCCATCGACTGTGATTAAAATCAGTTCCTGAGAATGAATTACTCCTTGGGGTTAAGACACCTGAATTGAAAGCTTGTGCGTACGCTGCCCGTTTGCCTGCCCGATAGGTTCTCTGCCTGGTTTCTGTAGTGGAAAGAAACCAGCTACACCCGCCGTCACAGCCCATGAGAAGGGCTGAAAGGCCGTGTTTGGATTATACCTTGCAAGAGCATGTTCCAAACCAGCCACACCTAATGGAGAAGGCACAAATGCTCTTTTTACCTTCACACCGCTAAGTTTGAGTCACTTTGCCAAGCGCTTTTTTTCTTATCATTGTCATGTGGAAAAATGCAGATGTGCAGCAGTATCTGTTGGCAAGTTTCACAAAAAAAACAGAGATTGCCCAGATGATTACTCAGTAAGAACCATAAATATCATTGATTTTGAAAGATTTTTTATCCTCGCAGGCTGGAGTATAGAGGCATTAGAATCCTAATGCTATTTTAGTAATATAAAAATAAATCTCCTTGGCAACCCCGCACAACTTTACACTGTCTACCTGTATTCCGTGAATGCAAGGGAAAATATAGTGCAAGTAAAGCAGCGTGGCAGGGACTCCAGTTTTATACAGTGCCTTTCATATGTGTGTCTTTAGCTAATGGCATCCAAATGTGCACCTGAGAGCATCATCCAACACTCTTTGCCACTCTCCTAAAGAATCTGCCTGCAAGCATTTTTCATTGTGTCATTTATAAGCAGTTTTATTAAATAAAGGAAATGTAATGGCCTGCTGACCGTTTTACTTTTGTGTGTGTCAAAAAAGATGTATTATAGTAATTAAATTGTACTTGTTGGGCCCAGTTCCTACCCATATTTCTAAGCTGATCTAAAAGTATGTGAATGTCAAGAAAGAACCAAATGATAAATAATGAGTTAGTGGTTTTATTCTAATTAATATAATTAAAGATTGGCTGTACCTCAACTATGTCCCAGGTCTTTACATGAGTCTCGGTTATAAATGGTAATCAGCAGCAATCTCTCCATCAATTTCAGGTTAAACCATCTCTTCCTATCTTCAGGTGGCAAAGTGCTTTAATGTTGACTATCTTTCCCCAGGAAATGGCTAAAATATCCATGTGAATTATTCTTTTCTAAAATTCAAGAGCTTCTATCCCCCTCCCCGCTATGATTTTATGATTGGGCAATCATAAAACCCAACAATTTTCACCTAGATCACCTAACATTTCAAATATCAACTCTTCTGCTGAACAGGTTTCAGAATTATTTTAAACACAAAGATAAGAATGGTTTTATATATACTAATAGACTTTAAAAAATTGTTTCCAGACTACAGTATTATAGTAATAAACTAGCCTATTAAGTGAGTATGGTCTCTTCAGGTGGTTCACCTCATCTGCATTTTAATCTTCCATTGAGTTTTTCCATTAAGACAGTAAATATATTTGCCAGAATTCTACATTAGAAGATAAGGTCAGAATATCTAATTTACTAAATAAAAGCAATAAAATACAAAAGGTAGAATAGTAAAACTAGAAGTTGCTGACACTGCTTTGGTTAAACTAAGAAAATACAGTATTTGAAGAATGGCGGTAATTATAATACCTAGTTCTTGCATAGTACTTTCAACCAGCAGGTCACAAAGCACTATGCAAAGGATGTGGGCATCATCACCTTTGCTTTTCAGGTGAACAAAGTGGTTCAGAAAGAGAAAAGTAACTTTCTAAAGTTGCCTCACACATCAACATAGGTATGAGAAGGAATATTTTGAGTTTTAGCACAGTATGAAACTAAAGAGGCCACACCGCTTTACCAAAGGTATGTATGAGGAAAAGCAAACAGAAGCAGTTGTAATTCCTTGTATGCTTTCAGATTCAGATTGTAATACTATGAATTTTTAGTCATCTCACTGTTCACAGTAAAAACAATAATCTAAGTCTTTTTTTACCAAAGACATTATGAGGATGCTGCCTGATCAATGGAAAACTTGCTTCATGTACAACTACATAGAGGGATAGATAAACACAATCAGACCAAAGAAGTTTGGGATGCCATTAATTAACTCACTTTATGCTGGATAGATTGTGCTGTGAAACATAAGGCACTGTAACCAAGGAGATCAACAAGACTGGCAATTATAGTAAGAAAAAACTGGCATGTGTTGGCCACAGATAAGTTAATAATTATTCTCAGAGCTACATGGAAACTATCAAGAATCCTGTAGGCATTATGTAACGTTCACAACTGCAGGGAATTCCTTCTTATTATAATGACTTTGATTAAAGAAAATGGACAACCTGCAGACAAGATATTGAATTCAAGTGACTATATGGAATAACAAGGGCTTTGCTTGCATCACGCCTAGGCTTTCATTTTGGGAAGCTTAGTCTTTCTTTGCTATAGGGATTTGTTACACTTGAGGTTGTGATCAAGTCTCCATTCAAGCTCTCCTTGTCAGCTCTATCATACTTATTTATGCATACAATATCAAATAAACAAGTATAACTCATTATTTATTAAATACATACCAGTACCTTTGGGTTTTGTGGGTTTTTTTGTTTTCTTTTTAAATTTCTGCATTTTGGGAAAGTTTTCTGTCAAATATTGTCTGGGAGTATATTCTAACAGTTTTGGAAATGACAACTTGATGTCATCAGCTTTGGAAATAACAACGCAGATGAGATGGCTTTCTTTGGTCTTATGATACCAAAATGAAAAGATATGACATAGAAATGTTCCAGGGAGTGGTAGACACACTTAAAAAAAAAAAAAGAGAGAGAAAAAAAATATCAGAGAAGCCTATGAAATCCTGTAGAAGAAAAAGCCATGACTTCCTGGAAGAAAGGATAAAATGATTGTCATTTTATTCCAGACTTTCCACAGTTCTGTATCAGTGAAACCATTGGAAGGAAGAAGCAGCAGATGATGTGTAATTGTCATTTCAGCTAATGTGTAGTATAAAAAAATATGACTGAGCCCTTTAGACGAGGGCTTCTCTAGGAGCCTTTGAGCAGAGGGACATTATACCTGAACTCTTCTGACACACGTGTTATATCACACTGCACATTGAGACCAGCCGCTGAAATCTGATGGGGGGAAGGCAGGGCTTGTCTCACACATTTGGTAGTATGGCCTGTTCCCACTAGCTTCCAAAAGTCTTTCTGCACCATAAGAATACAGCTAAGGCTCTTTGAGAGCCATCAGTAAGGCATTTCCTAAAAACAGCTCTCCACTACATTTTGGGGAGGGGTCATAAACGACAAAGTCAAATGTACAAATCCTCTACCTTCCCCAGATTCAGAACTCTTCTCTTGCCATGGCCTGCACTTCTACCTTCTTAACAACAAACTACCTGCTTCTTACAGAAAATTCAGTGTTACAGCAGCACTAGCTGACCAGTCACAGGGGAAATGATTTTCATGCATTCTCCTCACAGATGAGTAGCAACGTGTGGTCTGTGTTTTTCTGCCATCCAAGCAACTTTTAAGGAGGCTTCTCAGTCAGTGCAGCAACCACCAGCAACTTGCTAAAAGACAGGGGTCCAGAGTGATGTTCCCCGGTCATCATATCACCTATGAGACAACTACAGCAGTTGTTGCTTCCGTGCCATTAACAGGGAAATTGCAAGAGTTTAAGGAACCTCCACTGAAGAAACTACCTTTTCCAGTGACTTGACAACTTAATTGTGCAACAGAATATAGATACGTTATGGTGAACTCATGTACCATAGCAAAGGCATATAATCTGTTTCAATTATCTTTGGGTGGATACAGAAGGAAAATAAAAACAAAAGTAAAAGAGGAAGAGTAGCTATGTAAAATCAGAGGTAATGATTGTTTCAGGAAAATGGTAATAGAGAAATTGTCTGTAATGGCAGAAATGTTACTCCACTCACTAGTGAATATAAGGTCATTAGCTCATACTCTTCTCCTATCACTGATACTTATCATATACGATTTTACATGTTCTGTTTTGATAAAGAGCACAATAACTAACACAGCTAGTAGTAAATTACACATCAAACACACTCCATTTAGGAAAATAGTGTCTGGCATATTAATTGCAATGTAATTTAATGTAAGGGGTATTGCTGTACTTAATGTTATATGTTAAGAATAGGAGAGGGGAACCAAGTCCATCACAAAAAATCACCGTTTCACCTATATGCTGCTGTTTAGGAGGTGACTATCATAATCTCATTGAAGTCTTGCGATTCCCGCCCCAGAAATACCCAGAAGACCCAGCAGTCTAAGCCAAGGGTCCTAAGTGGCATTCAGGTCACCTGTACCCACTGTCGCAGGTCAATCACAATGTGTACCTCGGTTAGGTTTAGCAACACTGCATGACATCTTTACTGAAAAAACAGGTAGCCTCATGATGAATTCCATATTATAAGGCCACTTCAATTAATAATGCATTATCTCATTTAAATACTGATGATTATGTTGATCTTTGAAAAAGCAATTTTCCCTCTTATTTTCAGCCTCTCTGCTTCATACATTAATTCTTCACATGCAAAGTGTTTCACTAATATTGACATAATATTTTCTGACTAGGATTTTCAGACACCTAAAGCTGTTAAGTGCCCAGTCTCCTTTAGCTGATTTTGAAGCACTCAGTTACAATCTTTGACAAGCCAAGCCTAGAACATTACGTAAATTTAATTTAAACTCACAGAAAATGTAGTTGAAGCTATCATCTGCCAGTTGCCATAACCGAATATTTGTATCTGATGATGCCACTATCACTTTGTTTTGTGTGAAAACAATTTTTTATTTACATGACTTTAGCCCATTATATTATGACAAATCTCTGGCTCTTACCAAAAACCTCCTTCATGAGAAAATCATGTCTTTAGTCATCGCTGAAGAAATAGTGAGAGATTCCTCTTGGGATCCCTCTTTAAGCAGCCATAACAAACTGGAGAATTATTGCTCATTTCCATCCTTTACTTTCTTCGTGACCTCAGGGAATACATTTGTTCATAATCATCTGTCGTTAATAGGATATTAGTGCCTCATTTTCTTAAACGTACATACTGTGTCTCTGCTCTCACAGTGTCTTCCTGCCCAGTGTTACGCAGGTGTAACAGAGACTGTCCTACCAGCTACCGCAACACAGAAAGAAATAATATTCCTGCGCAGCAATGTCATGCAAAGTCAAATTCAGCTAAGCCTTAAAGCAACCTTTGACATTGTGGCATGATTTTTCATTAGCAAATTGTTGTGTGTGTATTTTTGGCACTGAATAAGTCTCACATTCTGTTTAAGTCATAATTTTAACATTTTAGTTTAAATCTATGCCACCTCGAACATGGATATAACTCTGACCAGGAGAAAAAGCTGCACAAGTCATTCCTCCTACCTGTGGTAGACAAAGAGCATGGGTTACACACTAATGAGCAACAATTAAAAAGATTAGGTGCAGGTTTTATGATAATACCAGGACATCTGTGATGCTACTGTTGTGTAGATCACTGTGCTGACCTTTTTGTCTACACCTTTTCCATTTGCTGTGCACTGGCTGGTTTCTCCTCTCCTCCCCGATTTCATCCTGGAAACTGGAGTGATGCTACTTCAGCGCTCCAGCAGCAGGGAGCTCTTTCACTCCTTTCTCCTGCACCTTTTTTCCCCTTGCCAGTAGTGCTTTTCCTTCTCTGACAGCAGCAAATGTGAAGTTAGTGAAGGGGGCTTGGGGAGAACACATGAGAGAAAGAGCTGTGCTGAGATGTATCCACAACTTGTATCTTTGATCTTATCAACTTTTACCTTAAAGGAGATCAATAGGACACTTCACAGTCTTCATAACAACAAACGCCAAGATGTTAAAAAATAGGAATCCAGAGTGATATTCCCAGATAAAGCCTTAGTAACTAGTATTGCCTGCTAAAGCTGATGTGAGCTGAAGTAAGTTTACTAGTCCTATCTTCCTTTTCTCTTTAAAAAATATATATGCAATAATTTCATTATAAATGTTACTACCTTTTTAAAGATAAAAGGTAACCGGCATATTTGATATCCAAATTTAGCTATTCCTAGCTTTCAGTCTTAGATTGGACTTCACTGAACGCTGCAGAAATTAAGATGATAACAAAATAAACTAAATTATATAAGGTGATGAGAAATATAAGCTAACTATGGAAGGTATTTAACGCATATTTCTTAACTGGAACTATCTGGCCAACAGCTCCATTATTCTAGTATAGATTCTTTTACATCCAAGAATTTAGACAACATGGATAATATAGTTATAATATCTGCAAATAGCAGTTGCAAAATAAACAGTTGCAAGTATTCTCTTCAAGGTTATAAGCAGTGCTTGGTCTGTCTCCAGATGCATCTGCAGTTTGAGTGTTCAACACCATCAGGTCTCCTGAAACAATCTCTGTGGATCTCATACATAACAGTATATCCACATCTCATTCCCCCATCCTTCCTTCACAGGAGGTGAAGAAAGATTTTTTAAGGCACTTGCCATAGATATAGATGTAGTAAAGTATACAGGGGTGCAAAGCTTCATATGGGTTTCTCCCGCAAGGCACTGCAAACTTTGACTTTAATCGTTCAGAACTCCTGCTGAGGATTAAACGGCATGAAAAATTTCCATACAATCCTTGTCACTTTGGTGTGACACCTTTGTATAAATCCAGCAGGTTAGAAAAGCCACACAAAAATTCTCACACCAGGTATAATTCTAGCCTTGATTTTTGTGAGGACTTTAAAATCATTCTTGACTCTTCCAGAAAGTCCTCTGTCAGAAGCACTAGGCACTAAAGACCTGAAGAATGACATGGAAGCCAAAGCTGCCTTTTCTTATCCATCTAAGTATAGCCATTTCAGAAAAAAAAAAAAAAAAAAGTTGTGTTTTTATTTTTGAAGGAGAGGTTGAAGCTGTCACTGATGCACACACTGTTGTTTTCCCTTCCAGGCTACTTCTGCTGTTAACGTATCTAAAGTTATCTAGGTGATTATATAACCAAAAAGACTGTACCGAGGCTTTGGAGGCCTGCCGCAAGGGAGCAAAAAAAATGCATTTTCCACAGATGCATCAGGGGTAGCCATCTGAAATAGTACATTGTGCATAGAAGGCACAAGGTTAGACTGCAAGCATTTTTCCTTTCTTTCCTCCCCCGCTTTTTCTTTTTTTTTTTTTTTTTTTAATTTAAAGTGGAAAAGGACATTTTGAAATGGTTGGTAAATCCAAATCCAGTTGCTAAATTTCCCTGACTAGAGCAGCTGGCAGACTTGAGCTACTGGCAGTCCTCACCACTTCTGGAGAGATTACTCCATAAATTCAAGGGTAAAACTCTACCTGTGATGTGGCAGCCTACATTTGTCCTGAATTATTATTTGTTCTTAGAGGGAAAAAAAAAGTATTTCTAACTTATCATATTTATATTATTAATAAGTTCTTCTAATAAGAAAGAATATTAAACATATATATATACACGTATACCCCATGAAAGTGAGCAGTAGCACAATTTAATGTTTTTATGGCATCACCTTCTTAATAAAGCAAGCATGGCTCTGTCCTTTTTCCTTCCCATTGGTGGCATTATCCATACATTCCTGTGGAGGCCACTACAGTGACTAACGGCTATGCTTACTAAAGAGCATGCTGAAATGACAATCCAAAAACTTGCAAGCACTTGACTCCCAAGTGAGTGTGAAGGCGAAGAGCTTGCAGTGACGGTGGGGAGATTCACTGTCCTCATTTTAATCTCTCAACATTCACACCAAGTCTGAGCTGGTCACTTCAGGCTCTGTTGAGAGTCAGTGGTAAGACTGAAAAATGCCTGCCTTCAGAGGAGCGAGGGCATTGTCTAGAAGCACCTGACACTGGTCTGGAAAGGGACCCTGGACTAACCAACTCAGCTTTCAGCGTCTCATCTTAGACAGCTCAGAGCTGATGATCCTCCCTGAAATCTGTCCATCCTCTTTCAGACTCTTGCTCTTTCCCCAGCCTGCACTGAACCTGCAGTTGTGCTCCTGAACTGGTAGACTGGGTTTCCAACACACAGAAGAGTTATTCCACACTCCCGCTATCTAGAAGGCTTTTCAGATATTTGGGTCTGTGATACCCATAAATCTCTGTAAACACTGACCCAGGACTCCTGAGGAGGCTGCAGAGGTGGTGGAGAAAGGTGAAATGTGGCCTGCATCCATCATTTGCAGCTTCACAGAGGGCGATGAGGTTCCTCTGCTTATCAAAAGCAGAGCCCAATGAATCTGCCTCATAACCACACTTGAACCCTTCTCCCGTAATTGAAGATATGCAAGGTATTGCACTTTTACCAACTGTTTTTTCACAGAACTTGTTCTGACAGTATGGTAATAGGAAACAGTATGAAACTATAGACAGGGTAAGGAAGAGTCGTGGATAGTAGTGATATTACTATTACCCTCATTGACAGAATAGGTATATGATAGTGTAAGAAAGGACTCATTCTTTTTATTCCCTTCAAGCAAAAGTTTTATCTTCTATTTATAAACCAATCACCCAATATTCTGAATCCCAGATGAAATAAAAAAGAAATACTGCCTGTTAAATAATACATTCAGAATAAGCAAAGATGATTTAAAAATATACACTTTTTTAAGAAAGGAGAATGACACCGCTGAAGAATTTATACCAGAAGATGCAGGTAACATTATGTAATTCTTTCATTTGCTCTGTGATTAGTATCCCCTCCTACATGGTAAATGTCTTCTCATAATTCTCTTTGTGCAAAAGCTTATCTAATTTGCTTCCATTTTCTCAAGAAGAAATAATTTTCAGCAGCCAAGAACCTGAAATGAGAACTTTTTTAGTGGGAGAATATTTAATAGCTTCTCTGTGTGAAATTGTAGGCCAGAATTCAATGCCTGGCCTTTAAATTGTAGCAGAGCAGTGTGAGTGACTCTCAATACTTCCAGAGATGCCAAACAATTATAAGGCCATATTGTTTTTTCTCATACACGAAATAACTTATTGAAATCTTGAAGTCAGTTTTTGTAATATCTTATTAAATTACATAATACCCAAATTAGAGAAAGAGTAAGTTTTAGATAAGCATGTAATATTGCAAAGACAGAACTTTGCAGCATAAAATTAACCTTCACAATATTGAAAAATGAGCAAAAGAATTAGAATAAAACATTAGTGAATATTAACTTGACTAAATCTATACTGACAAAATATTTGCAAAGAAAAAGATCTTTTAAGTAATTTGGAAGTCCAGAATAATCTCAATTTTTATTTTTTTTTTTTCATTTTTAAGTTCTGGAGGAATGGTTATCTTCACTATTAGTTTTGAAACAGGTTTCAGAGTCCTTCATTCCTGAAAAAAGACTGAAAGAACATGTTCGTTCTTTGATCCTATCAAATCACACAGGTTTATAGCTTATTGAGGAAGAGAAAGGTCCTTCCTTGCACATCTACCCTATGGACATTTGTCACTGAGAACTGACAAGCAACTTGTCCAGAAACAGTCAATCTCAGGTTACTCAGTTTGCTCCATCTCTCTTAGAACTGCTGACTGTTTACAAAGGTGTCTTTGATTAGGTACCTTTCCCACAACTAACCTTCCTTATTACTAGGCATCTGATTTATTTTACTTTCTCAACCTGTGGCAAGGTTGCTGAGGTAGCTTCACCATTGCTCATCCCCAGCAGAAAGTCAAGCCAGGAGATGGTTCTTGCTGATGCTGGGCCACGTTAGCTCTGTTTGCATGGCAAGAAGCCACCATCACACACCAAAGAGCAGATAGCCCAGGGGACACCAGGGCAGGCCTGCAGGTTGTGCTGCTTAAGCCTGCTAATAGATCTAACATGCTGAAGGCAGGAAATTTGACTGCAGAAAAGGTATTCAGCAGAAAGGGACAGCAACTTCTCCTCAGACTAAGGTCATGCAGAAGATAGCCAACCCCAAACCTAAGGAACGCTGGTTTTGGAATTAGGATAAAACAGGATCATTTATGTGCTGTTAGTATACTTCTCTTCCAGCTTTTCTAGGTATCATGGGGAGCTAAAAGTCATCTTCTAGAAAGCCCTGAGGTATGTCTCTCATGGTATAATGAAGTCAATACGTCAAAATTCAAAGGGGTGGTTATCAACCTGAAGAAGGCCATGTATGCAGGTAGCGTCCCTTTAAAATGACAGTATGATAGTCTGCTCTGCTATACTGATTCACATCGTGAAAACATATCAGTTCGATTTTATGCTAGATACAAATAGAGAAATTCCTTCTAAGAAAGGCGTGTTTTCTTCTGTATTTTTAGGCTGATTCTCTAATGAAGAGAGGGTTACATAATGGCACTATTTATCCACCTGTCACCTTTCTCCTAATATTTTTTACTCCCCTGGCCAATTTCAATAAATGTGACCGAGGCAGAGGTCTCAGTGAATTTTTACATATGACTGAGAGAAGGTGGAGAACCAAATTAGCGCCCTACAGGGAAGGGAATGGGAAGGAGAAAAGGGAAGGTGCGAGCTCTGTGGTTCTCCCCCTTGCTGTGGGCAGGGCAGGCAGCAAGCCTTGTCCAGCAAGACCCCCTGCAGCGCAGCCTCAGGCACGGGACCTGCAGCTGATGGTTCAGCTGGACGGGGAAGGCAACCTGGTGGGAAGGAGGAGAAATAACAACAAAAACAGCAGGAGGTATGGCAAGGGGAGGTGTGGGTATGCCAAGAAGGGTTAAAGGAGGACACAACAGGGGGCTGGGATTATTTGAGGGAGGAGGCAGTGGGCAGGACACAAATCCAAACTAAGTCATCAGTTCCACTGCTCTTGAAACAACTGGGCTTTTGGGGAGCTGAGGGGAAGTGATTTCACTCTCAGGCTGACTACCCAATAGAGAGGATGTTTGCCTATGACAGAATTAGATGAGGAGTAAGAGCACGGGAAGTTTACCACAGAACTGACAAGAAGTTGGGAGAGGTCTCACTGGATAAACTCTTCCTACCCTGCAGAACACACTCTCTATTCCATCGATGTCCTCTGTGGAAATAAACCAATTGCAACCCCTGCTCAAGCACACAAAAATATAATGAATCTTTTCCCAATTGCCTCCTTCTCTGATGAACAGAACTATCACCTCTGGATAAAGGATAAGGATTTTCTGAAATATGTCCTTGAGGTAATAAATGTCATCCTCTCTGAAAAGCAATCTCACCTCAAGATAACTAAATCTTTTTTCCATTTATCAAATATCAGAAAGATAACTATCCTTACTTGCTATTTAAATTCCTCTGCAGAAATTGAATTCTTGCCTCACAAATAAAGATTGTTGCAATTATTTTCTCAAACAGTAAGCACCATTCCAGTTTTTAAAAAAAGCAGCGGGGGTTGTGTGGAACAGTATAATCTGCAGACTGGAGAAACCAATCCATCTGTGTCTGTACTTTAGAAAACCTCAGGTATCATTTTCTGTCTTTTTTTTTTTTCCTTTCTTTTGTTTTGCTTTTTGGGGGAGGGATTTTCCCATTAACTGAATATTAATTACTAGCAAATTTTGAATAAAGGTCTGCCAAAATTCAGATCAAAACAAAACAGGCTGATTTATAGCTCTGGTTTATATTTGCATGTCATAGGTGTTTCAGATGCATTCAGTTAACCATCACGTATACATCCTTTTGAAGAAAAGCGCTCATTTGATTCCACTCCAAAACTCCAGACAAAAAAAAATCGAAGCAACTGGAGTTATACAAGCACTGTGGTGGTCTGAGCACCATGAATCCAACACCGTGACAATTTTCTCTGACAAGAAATAAAGCAAGAGAATTCTTTTCTTATTCTATAGTCACTTGTTTTAGAGAAAACAGTGATAAATCAGCTCTAATTCAACGGACGTGAATCATTAAAAAAAATCTACCTTCATTGTCTGAAGACTCAATAATGGATCTGCTTCAGAATATGCTGTCTCAGAAAAATGTAAGTAGAAAGGATATGTGTTTCTGCACTTATATATATTTTTCAAGCCATTTTTCTTGAATGCTATGGAAGAGCTCTTTGTTTTGTCAAGATCGAAGTTTGATATAACTTCATATTTAAAACCTTCTACAAAACAGAAACCATAGCCATACAGTTTGCCATCTTTTTCTTTTCTTCTTTTTATTCAGCTTTAGTAGTGTTGAAGTTATTATTTTCAATCAATCCTTTTAAAACTAAAGTAGCAATTGATGGAGGCACTGTATGAATTGACAAAAATCCCTCTTTTTTATTCTCCATTCCTTTCCTTTCTCCTGGTTTGTTTTTGTTTTTTTTATTGTCTCAAAAACTGAAGGGAATACAAATTCTCTCCCATGAGCCACTATTTGCTCATACAAGCCCATTTCAGAGCTACAGTTTGAAGATGCTTAGGCTACTCCAAGGCCATGCAGCCTCTTCCAGCAGGGCAAGACTTTTCCAGAGGTGGAAAAGAAAGCCTGATCTTTCTGAACACGTGCCTACACCTCATGCCTTTCGTTTTAAAATGATGCTGTAATATTTTCCACTTGGTTGTATAATTGCATTTTAAAAAAAATAAAATTAAATTAAAAAATCCAAGTATTCTGTGTACCTATAGGACGTTTCTGCAAGGATGACAAAAGCTAGCTCGGTTACATTGCAGAGACTATGGCATTACATGGTAACAACATAGATGTGACAAGATATTCCAGGAAGGATGTTTCTTCCCTGATACATGGAGGGGATCCTAACTGGGGAAGTCTGACGGTAGGTCTGGATTCTATATTCTCTAGCAGGTGGCTGGTATTTAATTTCATAAGGGTATCCAGCTAAAGAATAAGACTATGCAGTGATTTAATTACTCAGTCAGGTTCCACAGACAGACCGTAATACAAAGGTCATATGCCGTATCCTAATATAGTGGCGAATATATAGGTGATCACAAATATCTCATCAGTCACATCTGTCTGATTCTTCAGGTGTGCTAAATTGTGGGGTTTTTCAGACTTCTAGGACAGTACCTTTTTTCTTGCTGTTTTGCATACATTACCGTTATCTCCAACAGCATATTGGCTTCATCTCCGAAGTTTCAGTCGGCTCCTGTGGCGATATCAGCAGCACACAAGTGCTTTTAATAAGCTTTTGGAAAATGTAATGAGGAGGATGATTTCTCTTCAGTTCTGCTTGGCTCAGTGCTAGAACACAACAATGGGATGTCGTCAGAATAAAAGTTTGAATCATGCCATCTCATTTGCTTCCTTTCATTAGCGTTTGGAGGAGGAGGGGGCTGTTGTGACAGCTGGTCAGTAGTGATTCAATTATATGCTCCATTCTCTGGACTTCAGTTCAAGATGTCCTTTGGCAAGCCAAGCAACTGCTTGATGATAGATGTAATAGCTAGGATTTGATAGAGTATGCAAAAGGACACGACTGATTTCCACACATTTCTCAGGCAGCATGCCTTTGAAAGTGCACTAGGAGCTAGGGAACATCCATTTCACCAAAGCTTCCCACTAGGACTAATTCTACTCTCCTTTCTGTATCAGATCAAAGTGATCAAAGTGATCTGCAACACGTGACACCCACAGACTCTGGTGTGTGGAATTGCATGGGTCAAAATGAGAGGAAAAGTACAAGTTCACTGAGGATGCTCATGTCAGGCCTGCAATTGCACAGAAAAGGACACAAGCTCCCACCTCCACCCCCACACCCTGAGAGCTCCAATAACATCACTAAGCTCTGATGTCTTTGGGTGCCCAGGGCAGGTGAGCGCTCCCATTTCTGTACTTGAGTATGTCAGACTGTGCAGAAAAACTATTTATTCAGCCTTTGAGTTCAAAGAAGCTGACTGAGAGCTCTCACACTCATCTCAAACACAGATAAATATGGAGTCAGTCTTCTGAAAAACGGAGGCAGTGGAACAAATCATGAGTTAAACTGATATCCATAACAGCCAAGAGATCTTGCTAATATTTTGCAGTCTATGCCTATCACTCATCTCTCTCTCATCCCCCCCGGCACAGTCATCTGAGCTGAAGGAAAGATGGCTGCCAAGGGAATCTTCTCTGCAGAAGAAAGCTGCTTCTCACTTCTGATGCAAGAGTCCAACTTGCATAGCTGGGAGACTCAAGCCTTATCTGTTCTGCCAGATTTTCCTGAGGACTTTAAAGGGACTAAATAAATTATTTGGAGCAGAGACATTTACTGTCTTTTTAGATACTTTTTGCAAGCACCCTAGAAATCTACTCTGTGAGGAATATGAGCCTCATACAGATTCTCAAGGAAATATGCTGTGAGCACTAGCAAGGCAAAATCATTCCATCAAAAATCATAAAGCAAGAGACAACATCATTGCAGGTCATCAGAACACATGTGAACAAATACAAAAATATTCTATTTTGCCCTTTCTTTCAGGATAGAAACAACTTCGTGCTGCTATTATGCTTCACAGTATTACACAAAAGTAGAAGTTTCTCTTAATTGGGAGTGATCAACGTGGATTCACCAGAAGGAAATCATGCCTGACCAATCTGATAGCATTTTATGATGGTATGACTAGCTGGGTGGATGAAGGGAGAGCAGTGGATGTTGTCTACCTTGACTTCAGCAAAACCGTTGGCACTGTCTCTCATAACTTCCTTGTAAGCAAGCTTAGCAAGTGTGGGTTGGATGAGTACACAGTGGGGTGGGTTAAGGATTGGTGAATGGCAGAGCCCAGAGGGTTGTGACAAGCTGCACAGAGTCAAGATGGAGGCCTGTAACTAGTGGTGTGCGCCAGGGGTCAGCACTTGGTCTGGTCATATTCAACATATTCATCAATGACCTTGATGAAGAGACAGAGTGTACCTTCAGCAAGTTTGCTGATGATACTAAACTGGCAGGAGCAGCAGACACACCAGAAGGCTGCGCTGCGATTAAGCGAGATTTGGATAGACTAGAGAGTTGAGTGAAAATAAACTGTATGAAATTCAACAACAGCAAGTGTAGGGTCCTGCACCTAGGGATGAATAACCCCAGACACCAGTACAGGTTAGGGGTTAATCTTCTGGGAAGCAACTCTGCAGAGAAGGACCTGGGAGTCCTGGTGGACAAGCTCTCCATGAGCCAGCAGTGTGCCCTCATGGCCAAGAAGGCCCATGGTATCCTGGGGTGCATTAAGAAAAGCGTGGCCAGCAGGTCGAGGAAGGTTATCCTCGCCCTCTGCTCTGTCCTGGTGAGGCCACATCTGGAGTGCTGTGTCAAGTTCTGGGCTCCCCAGTTCAGGAAAGACAGGGAACTACTGGAGAGAGGCCAGGGGAGGGCTACCAGGATGATTAGCGGACTGGAGCATCTTTTGTATGAAGAAAGGCTGAAAGTACTGGGTCTGTTTAGCCTGGAGAAGAGAAGACTGAGAGGGGATCTCAGCAATGCTTATGAATATCTAAAGGGTGGATGTCCAGAGGATGGGGCCAGACTCTTTTCAATGGTGCCCAGTGACAGGACTATGGACAACGGGCACAAAGTGGAACACGAGAAGTTCCATCTGAATATGAGGAAAAACTTCTTCACTGTGAGGGTGACGGAGCCCTGGAACAGGCTGCCCAGGGAGGTTGCGGGGTCTCCTTCTCTGGAGACATTCAAAACTGGCCTGGACACAATCCTGTGCAACCTGCTGCAGGTGATCCTGCTCTAGCAGGTGGGTTGGACCAGATGATTTCCAGAGGTCCCTTCACACCTCTGCCGCTTTGTGAACCTGTGAATCTCTAAGTCCTAGTTTTTTAAAAAAGAGGAATAATTTAGTAGTTATTTCATAACTATACTATAGTAACAAATATACTAACTATACTATAGTAGTTAGTACAGCAACTATAGCAAAAAGTACACACATATTTGTGTATAACAACAACTAGCTAAAGTGGATGGATCTTTTTCTAAAGAATATTAATGAACATAACCAGTTTCATGAAATCTCCTAGGATAAAAATTGTAACAGAAATAGGCATTACAGTGCTAGAAGGCTGCAAAAGAATTCTGTTACCATTAGCTCATAAATTTCAAAAATATTCCTATAGGTATTTGGCATATATTTTTCTTATCTAATCTATGCCCAAAGGTCATTTGCACATTTCACATTTAACATTTCTTGGAGAGGTTGGCTTACTGAGGGAAAAATAACACATATTTTCATTAAATCACACAAATTGGTTGGAAAACACATATGACAAATAGGTAAATTTTGAAAAATGATGTACAAATGACTAGATACAATTAAGAACAGCAAATAGTTATATCTGCTAGGTCTCATCACAATATTTTGCAAATTATAATTTAAATATACTTGATTATTATTGTGCCTTAGGGAAGGAGCATCTTAGAAGGTTTTTTTAGCAAGAGATCTGCTAGAAAACACCAGTTAAAAAAATAACTTTAATGTATGGGGTTCTAATACTTGTCCCAAAATATTCCTAGAAGTAAGGATAGAAACAGTGTCACAGGAAAATCTAACTCCACTTTTGTAAAAATGCTAGTTTTCTTCTTAAACAGAAGCTCAGAGTTTTTTCTTTTAGTAAACTTCTGTCCAGATATTTAGTTTTATTGCTCTTACATAGAGATTGTATTTTAACTGGTAAATACTGGTGTACCTCAGTGTTACATTAATAACATTTTTCTTATATTCAGTTTTACATAACTTGGCTTTTTCTTTACATGATATTATTTCTCTGGAATGGTTAGAGTCTTATAAAAATGACTGTTTAATCATTGTTATTTATTTTGTTATTTTCATATCACTGTGATGACTCCTCAGGGAAGCTGACACCTGTCAGATGTTCACTTTTCTAAAATGTGCTTGTGCAATATTGCAGACATTAATTTTTAAAGCAGGACAATAGTGTTTAATCTCAGTATTTGCTGCTTTATAAGCACAAGACTTCATCTAAAATTTCTAATTCATCATACCTAGTTTTGAGCTACCGTGACATTACAGAAAGAGTTCTGAAATGGTCAAGTATAAAGCAGAAACCCTCAAGTAGAATAATTATCTGTAATAATCCTTTCAGGAATCCACAACACACACCTTCTTTAGGGAAACAGTCCTTTTAACAAACCTGTTTCATTTACTTCAGGTCTGATTCAAATTTTGACTAGAAGACTGAAGGAATGTTTTCCAGTGTACAAAACTTTGGGACCAAGTAAACTGTCCTCACACCACTCAGGTAATATGCATCTGCTGTTAAATTTTGTGCTTAGGATGTGGCAAAAGGAAGTGAAACGGCTGGTGCTCACAGAAATGAATCCATCAACAGAGCCCTTGAGCACGCTGTTGAGGCACCTGGGAGCAGTTCTGCTTACAGGCATACTGCCTCGAGCAGTAAAAACAACCGCAAAACCTCCCTCAGAGAAGGTTGTATCAAATGTCCTCGGGAAAAAAAGTTTAAATTCTAAATGTTAGATCTGCTAACAGGAAGTTAATAATCAAAATACTGGTGCTAATTTATCTTCTTGCATCAGAAGCAGAAAGGGAGTAACTGGTTTGCTTCTTCCCTGTTTCTGTTCTCACGGTGTACTGGGTCAGGTTGAGCTGGAGTTAATTTCCCCGTACCAGCCCTCACAGCGCTGTGCACTAGTAGCAGCAAGGTGCTGATAACACACCAGTATTTTGGCTACTGCCGAGCAGTGCCGGCACACACCAAGGCTGTGTCTCCAACCCTTCTTCCCCCCCCTCAGCAGTAGGCTGGGGGTGGGCAAGATCCTGGGAGGGGACACAGCCAGGGCAGCTGACCCAGGCTGGCCAAACGGATATTCCATACCAGATGACGTCTGCTCAGCAATGGGAAGCTGAGGGAGAGGGGGAGGAACGGAAGGCATTCGTTTTTTCCAACGTTTTGCCTTCCGGGGTAACCACTACGCTTTTGGAAGCCCTGCTTCCCAGGAAGTGGCCGGACATCGCCTGCTGATGGGAAGTAGAGAATAATCTTTTGTTTTTCCTTTGCTTTGCTTCCGCGCGTGGCCTTGCTTTTCGCTATATTAAAACTGCCTTTATCTAAACTCATGATTTTGGAGTTGTCTTTTCCCATCTTATCTTTTCCCTCTCCCCTCTCTGCCCTGCTGAGGAGGGGAGTGATAGAGCAGCTTAGTGGACACCTGGCGTTTAGCCAAGGTGAAACCACTACACACAGCTAGTAATAACATGAACAGATCCAAATGCCATAGTACTTAATACTAAAGTAAGAAAAGTAAGAAAAGGACATGACCTCAGAATACAACACGACACCATTTGTGCCGCAGGCTATGTAATGAAAAGCTGATGCGTATCTGTTCATCTGCTGATTTGCACAACTCCTCAATGAGTCACAGGTTCCCACTCCTCCCAGCAAGGACTGGCTTCGGAGGCAATCTGCTGGTGGCAAGATGGATGGGTGCCACCGCTCCCATCCATACCTAGGTATGGACGTTATGAGAGACAAGGTCCTCTGAATTTCTAGTACACAGGAGAAATGTGACTACACAGGAACTCAAAAGGTGGGCATGAAGATCAGACAATGAGGTTTTTCCCTCTGATACATCAGTAGATCTCAAGGAGAACTTGTGAATATTTTCTTGTGCTTCGAGGATGAACCTAATCTGTTTGCCCTCATAGTGCTACAGATCTGTCAAGCCTCACATACTATGTCTCATTCTCATACATTTAGACTCTACCTCACGCTCTCTAACTATCTTCAGCACATGCAATGACTGCATAGTTTGTTGGCCTCTGGGCCCCTGGTGTTGCATATGATAAATCAACAGATACAGATATTTCATATTTGCTATGTCTCTCACAAGTACTGTAGTTGCACAAAGCTGGCCTAAATTTTTTCACATAAAAGCTGTTTTACTTTCTTTACAAATGAAAGTTGAGATTCTTTTATGATTGCAAGTGTCCAAGGACATGGGAATTTAAGGCAAAATCTTAACACCATGTTAGTCAAAATATAATCAGAGCTTTTCTTTGTCAAAGGTTCCAGCAGGACAAGGCTAGTATCCATCAGGAAGGGTTGGAGTTTTTTACACTATTTTTGATGTTACACAAAAATGGTTCTATATGGACTATTAAGCCTACTAACCTGTAGCACAACCTCATTCCTTTGTATTCACAACTGATGATATAAAAGATACCAAAACGTTTACGGTACTATCACTCTTTCATAGTCACACTCAACTGATGAGAACAGGATAAACCCAGTAAGACTGCAGAATAACTTTTAAATAAAATTAACCAAGATTCTGGATTTCATTAAAGAATATCCTTTATGCAGCATGTGTGTGGGGAGAGGAGTTGATAAACGACGAGAATTTATGAAGAATTATATGCCTTGTTCTGAATCTTACAAGAAGCCTTCAGAGACACATGGAAAGATATTCCTTCTTTAATGTACATTTTACTACACAAACTCAATCACAAATCCATCCAAGTGTATCCTCACAAAATGTTACATCAGGAACTAAATCATATAACTAGATGGTTGATTTAATCTTCCAGAAATTGAACTTATTTTATTAATTTATGTATTAATAAATGGCAACTAACAACTTCATTGTGGTCTCAGCAGCTCTCTCCAAATCTGTAGCAAGTCTAATGCTTGGAAACTGCACTACCAAAACCACCACCCCTTCCACCCACCATACAGACATAAAACATACACAACATGCTTAACTGGATATGGTTTATGAAGATCTTTCACTTAAATAAGAACAAATCAAGGATTCAGATAACCATTCAACAACATAAATTATTCCATTCATCAAAATAAATTATTCGTATTGCAGTCATCACTTTAGTCAAACCTGACAATGAAGCCTATAACCTGTTAGAGACAGGAAAGTATTCTACACCTGGTTTTGTTTAAGTCTTTTTCTTCAAACTTAACACTCAATTACAGAGGCATACTCCTTTCCCCAAAAAAAAAACCCAAAACCCAAAAACCACCCAAAAAATCTTCAGACCTTCTGGAGAGGAAAAATAACCTTTGCTGGAAAACATGTTTTCTTTACAAGCCTTTGCTCTCAAAATATTTTGCGGCTGTGCATTTATTCCGAAATCTTCTGAAACAGATATGTAAAACACCCACAGTAATTGTTTGAACCAGTACACAAGACCTAAATGAGATTAAAAATAAGTGTAGTTGGAAGAATATCAAGAAAAATGTAGAAAAAATTACTGTAGAATTTAAATAAGGCAAACTTTTTTCCTGGAGAGAAGCAGAAACCCTGACTGTATTCAATATTCAACTCTTTCCAACATTTTCCATGAAGTGATGCATGGGACCTTACTTCAGCTAAACTTTGTGTTTCAAAGGCAAAGAAAAGAAGTGCTAGGCAAGTTCACTGATTATAGAATTCAAGACTATGTTTAAAAGGAAGAGTATTGAAATCTTTTCTGTAGCAGTAAGTTATTTCCCAAAGGAACAAGGACAGCAATAAGAAATGCAGTATCTTAGAATTAGTAACTTGGAACTGCATGAAGAAGTATTTACCAGAGGGGAAAAAGGGTATGTATTTGGCTAGGTTTTTGTAATAATTCATGTTTACATAAATGTGGAAGAGGAGAGTGGGAAAAAAAGCACATTGAGCTAAACTTTTCTGTTTTCAGAGAAAGGATGATTACCAGTTCTAGTCATAGGACATGAAAAAGACTCCTAGTTGGGGCTGCTTCTTTCACCTTCTCACTGTGCCTGTGACTTATCTATATTCAATATGTCCAATTAATAAGTTTTCTTAAGAAGGAGATTCTTAAGACAATAGATGAAATATTCTCATCTCTTGCAGTAACTCCCTAAGCAGTGTATGGAACCAGTTTAGATAATTTACCACTGTCTCTCACATGAGTAGAAAGTTGATTAATTGATCTTTGCACGTTATTCCGAGAGATTTGAATGAAAAAGGAACATAGTATTGTCTGCAAGGCTATGTTTGATATAGGCTTTTGTCTTCAAAACCAGGTCCCAGCCATTCCATTTTGAAAACTGCATGATTAGTAAGGACTCACTTTTATATAGGACTGCACAGTGAGGAAGGGGGCAAAATATCCTGCCTCGACTATGACACGATTCAGAAAGATGGCTTGATGAAGCATACTGCCACTTCCAAAAGCAACAGTTTTAACTCCTCACTTTCCTTTTTTTTTTTTTTTTAAAGGGAGCAAGTCCAAAAAATTAGGGCTTTTTCCCTACTTTTCCTTCCCTAATCCATCCTTTTTCCCCAATCATTTCCTTTCCCAAGGTAGGAGTCATGTATCTGTAGACCTTCATCTTTGAGACAGCAACATTCAGTTTTGCCTGCACTGTTGAGAAGACACAAGCCAAATCCAAAAAGCAGTAAGACCTTGACAGATCACTTGTAAAGCACTGAACAAGACAGAAACAGCCCCTTCAACAACTGTCCTTAGGACTTAGAGGAACAAGTGCAGGACTTCTCTAACTGCATGCTCAGAGTGTTCACCCAGCATCCGTGCTCAAAAGAATCCTGCATAGTGCCCTGCCAGGAAGACTCACATTTAACCCTGCCTGCCTAGAACTGCCAGCAGCTCCTGGTTGAAACAACAACTATGCATTTTGTTACACACGGCTTATACAATTTCAGATTATTTCCAGGTGAGAAAGGTTGCAGGTAGAAAACAGAGACAGGGTTTTAGATGAGAAAGCACAAGGAAAATAGTATTTTTAGATATGATGCAGCTTGACAGAAAGGCTCTGGTTTTATAGAGGGCCAAATAACTTTCAGTCTCTAGTGCATGTCTGTAACTTCAATTCAAATTTGCAACCAAAGACTAGAAATGCTTTCTCTAGTTCATCAAGCAGATAAAATTCCAGACTATCTCAGAACACAGGAAATGTAACAGTTATTTCAACACTTCCCAGTGAGAAGATACTAGGATTCTCTCATTTTCTTTGTTTTTACACCATTTCACCAGGCAAAAGTCTCAGCTGGAGTATTCAGTACTCTCCAGTGAATTATCCTGGATTAGGTGGGACATTGATTCTATCATGACCGAGATGAAATTATGATATTTACAGGAAGACAGTCAAAACAAAACCCCTGTAGTTTCTAAAAAAAACCCCTTAGTTTCTAGCAATGGCACTGCTAGAAAGTGCCACTGACTTTTAAAGCGGTTTAAACTCTTAAATGCCTTACCACTTTTGAAAATAGGACCTGGAATTCTAATTGACTCACATATATTAGAAAATTGTACAGAGGGTTAAGTTAGATATCCAAATTTTTTTTGGTAATTGACTTGCTTCTCAGAACCATTCTAGGACACATACCTCTTGGGTTTTGACTGAATATTTTATGTACAGCATTGTTGTGAGTCCATTAATCATCATTTTTGCTTTATTGCTCCCACCTGGAAAGAATGAGTCTGTAATTGAAAAGGCAAATTTAGCATTTATATTGGTAATAACACAGTTTCATTGCCATTCTCCTCAAAAAGAATTTGAATGTTTTGTTGAACCATATCTCATTGGTAAGTGAATGGAAGGGAAGTAAAGCTTTCTCATTACCAAGCCCCTGTGAGTGAAGTCATTTGTTTGTTAAGCAGAGCCTTCTATTGTGTTGTAACAACTCTCATATATGATAACTCTTTGAAGCAGTACCTGGGAGACGTACGTGATCCACATTAGTAGAGTCGTAACAGCACTGGCTGATAAACTAATCTCATTTGCTATGCACCTGACATTTCATTGTTATTTTTTTCTTCTAGTGGTGAAAACCATGGACTCTGATTCAAATACTTTAACTCAGCAGAGTAAATTACTGAAATCCAAGACAAAGTTTGAGATTATAAATTTACTTTAGAAACTTCTGTTGAAAACATAATGCTGTGCTTTAGCATTTTCACCTAGCTAGAGATTAGAACAAAGTTTGAATAGAGGCTTCTTATGCCAGCAGGTATATATGTATGTTATTCTAGGATACCTTTTCAGGCTAACAACTTTCAGTAAGCTCCTGAATCACACTGTAATTAGGAGAAGGAGGATTAGGAGGACAGTGAAACAGTCTTCATTTATCACAAACTACAGCTAGCATTTAAAGATAAGACACATGAAATACAAGATGGATGGATCATTCTGAGAAATTATTAATATCAAAGTCAACAAAATTACAGACTGCGACAAAGTGGTTTTGCTACTTTTCAATACTCTGTGTGCAGAGTAAATGTGTATGTACACCTGAACTAGCAAAACAATCCAATCTGTACCTTTAGTTACAGGCTTAGGGAAGTATTTTCTGAAGCATGGACTTTAAAACACCTTGGTGGCTAGGATTATGCTTGAGTGATTTTGGGTTTTTTGACTAATTTGTACTTGTCATTGGCAAAACCCCTTATTGTTATGTAAAGTAACAGTCCCTATATACAGCTGTACAAGGTATCTTTCATGAATTCAGAGTAATACACATAGCAGAGAAATGAAAAAAGAATTCAAATGTGACTGTAAAGCTTCTAGGTATTCATATTCAAACAAAAACCCCATATAGATTCTGGTACAAATTTCTGTTTTGCTGAGCCATCCTCTGGTTTTGTTCATTGTACAGTAGAAGTAGGCTCCCTGACTTCAGACATTGATCAATATGCCAATATACTTGATGAAAAAGTCTTGTGCCCTGAATACAAAATAAAATGATCCTGACAAAGGGAAAAGAAGATTATACTGCTATACAACTCCATGGTTCTAAAGAATCTGAAAGCTTCTGCCCCTGGAGAGAAAATGAATAAGAAAGAAAAATCTGTTATGCACACAATGCTCACCTTTGATACCTTCATCTGCTCACAGGAGCAAGAAGTGTACACGGTCTCTCACTAGTCATGGTCACTCGGCCTGCAGAACAGCACTGTATTTCAAGGCATGGCAGCAGAAGCCACTCTGATAAGTAACCAGAGAGTTCTGGCCTCCTCTGTATCCACCGAGTTGTTTCAGGCAACCAAACTTTTATATCTACTCATGGCCACTAAATGACCTCTCTGTATGCATCTAGCAGGTACCCCATTCGTCTGCACGATATTTTTTTGGTGCTGCCCGTTTCCTGCCTCACTTCCCTTGGCACTGAAGATGTGAAGGACAAATACTGAAACGTTGTTCGTATACCAGTATGCAAGCTGTGCCATTTGTTGGGCAGCACTACATCTCACCTCCTCCACCAACTGCCAGTCTGAGTTTTATACATCTGGGTAACGCAGCTGCAGAATGGACAGCAGAGATGAGTTTTTTAAAGAGCCTCCCACGAGTCTGCTCCTTTCTAAATGGTTTGTAATGGCACTCCTTGAAAACAGACACTCACGTACCTCTCAAGAAGCCAACAGATCCCATATGCAGCACCTTTTCCTATTTTTGTCTCAGAGGACACTGCATGAAGCCATTCTTCAGCTGCCCTTGCTGACTTCATGACCCTGCTGGGGAGGGCTCAGCCACGCTGCATTTCACAGTGCTGAGGCTCAACAACCCTGCCAATGAGGGTATCTACAGCCTGATCCCTCCTTCTGGGATCATCAGGACCAGCAGCTCTTTTCAGATTTCTCACTTTTTTCTGTTTCAGGCCAGTCAACCATTTTGACCCTCCCACTTCACTTATAATCCTCTCCTGGCTAAAAATCCTCACCTATTTCACACTCTTTCTCCTCTGATCACTACCAGAAGAGGAAAGAACATTACCCATCCCACAGGACAAAAGATCTGCATATCACACAGCACTTGAAACTGCATACGATGTGACTGTGGCAAGTAGGAAAGAAGAGACTGATAGTTCCATGCAAGAAAATACGTATTCATCCTGATGCTACCTTGCGACCCCCTAGGCTGCGTGCTCCAGACTCCACCTGCCCCACCAATGCAGCATAATGAGAACAGGCAGCCTGACAGCTCACAACATGGTCTGAATCTGATCTGAAAGTACCACTCTGGTTGCCAGACCCCTCTAATACAGATTTTTGAAGAACCCCCTCTGATTTTGAAGAAATTCCTCTGTGGTTTTCTCTCCAGATTTCCTGGGCTAAATTGGGATTTCTGAATCACACTTACGAATAGCTGTGAATTACCAGGAGACACCAGGTGTGACAGCCACTCTCCAAGCATGCACAGATCTCAGTATGGAGGTAAACGGATTCAAGATTAACTTGTTCTTCCCTATGAACCTGTGAAAATTCTCTGCAAATAGACAGAAAGACGTATTAGCAATCTGTTTCCGGATTATGATTGTGATTAAATTTTCTAAAGTCTTCCACTTGTTCCACCTGAGAATCATCTTCAAGGAAAATGCAGAAGCACCTTACCACCCAACAGGTGTCTTTTAAGTACAGAAGCAGAATCCTACTGGAGAAGTTTGCATTATGAGAACAGTTAGAATATTAAATTGTTCACAGGCCATCTGAGCTCCTGTGTCAGATGTGGACAAAGGTACTAACATCCATACGATTCCCAAAGTATCCCTCAATAGTTTGAGAGGCACACCAAACTGAATGGGTGACTGCAAAAGATATTTCCACCACCACCCCCCCGCCAAGCATACCGTCTTTGGAAAAACTGTCCAGTTCCTGTTTCTCATCTGCCTTTAATAACCTTAGTAAACTGTTAAAAATTAAATCACTAGATTTATTTTATATCTTAAAAATGTGATTGAAATATGATTTGATGGAAGAAAGCTCCTCTGCCCATCTAAGGTTTGCAATACAATTCTGCCTTCTTACACAGATCACAAAAAAACCCTGCAAATCAAATAAGACCATGAAGAGCAGTATTCACTAATGAATCAGACTCAGGTGGTGGGCAGGTATGCTGAGAAGCATTTACAAATCAAGCCGAAGTGCTGTGAAGAAATTTTAGGGTTTCCACCCAAACACAGCGCTAATGGGAGAGTGACTGTACACGTTTTTGTAAGACAGTGCACATGACAAACATCCTGCCCAGGATGGGATCAGACTTTTGTGCCCTTGCATCTTATTTACTCATTCTCTGATGGAGATACTTCATAGAGAATGGTCATGAAGTCTATAAAACAGTACAAGCACTATGTTACTTTCATTTCAAGGAACGTATTTCACTGCTGCTATAGGGCAAGAAACTGTTTTTCATCCTTGGAGAGATGCAAAAGTATCCGTTTTCAGACATATTTGCTAACAAACAAACAAACAAACAAAAAATAGAGTTACAACAATCTTGAGCTGTCCTTCCAGCCACAAAAGTTCTTTTGCCTGTGTAAGGTGCTGAGTTGCAGAAGTTACTAAGAGGACTAAATGTCCTTCTAGGCTACTAGGTCAGTTCTGACACTTAAAAAGATAATCCAGACAGATCCTCAGGGAGATTGGATAGGAAGTCAACAAACTGATCCTCCTATGAAAGGGAAATAACAGCAGCTCTTTCCAATAGTGAAAAATCTCCTTCTTGGTCGATGCTCAAAGGGGATAATCCGGAGCTAATCTAAGACTTTAGTATTTAAAGCACATCAAGAGGAAAGAGCTACACTGAAACAGTCCTCTGGTAAGTGCATCAATCCAGAAAGTCTGAGCCTGCAACCTATTGTAATTACAAGAGGAATATGGCTAAATGTTGGTACGAAAGGTTACCTGGAAATAATAGTTGCAATTTGTATTCAGAGGGAATTCAGCATTCCAAGTAGCCATAAAAGATCTCTAATATTCTTAAAATGCTGGAAAATAAACAAAGTTTTTCTTTCAGCAATGTGCAGCCTGAATTTGACTACAATTAAGTCACTTCCTTTCAATAAGTACTGAAGCAATGTCAGTGTCATTAGTCCTTTCTGAGGGACTCCATTAGAAGTCACATTAGTGAATGAAGGAATAGAAGCACTGGTCTGCATCATCCAACTCAATGTGAACTGATACCATACCACTGATGAGATGATGCTACGACTTTTGTCACCTTGAAGTCTGCAAGTGGTCTAGGTTATACTTAGCTTCTGCTTACTGACTCGAATCTTGTTTGCTTTACTTTCTTCAATAATACTGTTCCTCAATCAGACAAGTGGGGAATAGTTATTGCATGTTCATGATGGTCTAAGAGGTTTTTTTAAAGTCCTCTAAAAAAGGTAGCACACTCTTCATTCCACTGAGTTAGTATATATGATACAAAACATTGATTCAGGAAACTAACTTTCACAAATAATTTTCTCCTTTCTCTTTTAGCATTTATCAATACTTAATAATGAAAACATGGAGTTTCAAATTTATTTCTATTTCAGATTCACAGTCCTTATTGTAGGAGACCTTAAGGATGATTTAAAAGTAAGTATTCCAGCACATATTCTTCATTTCTATGTCAATATTCACTGACTCTGTGGATACAAAACCATCTTTTTCCTCTTGCAGATTTCTTACACAGTATCCTGAAGAGAAGTTACCAGAATCTTTTCTACTTGCTTTACACCACAGCTCTTCAGTATTTCTGGAATAGTTGGCTAGTGGGTTTTTTTGTCACTCCAGTTTCCTTGAATATAAGTGAAATAGCAAAACTACTAGAAATGCAAACCATGCAATTCAGTTGTCTTGCCTAATAACAACATTCCTGATTACATTTTGTCATTTCTAGTACCTTTTTAGATGGCCAATTTTTTTTTGACAAATTTTATGATTAAAAAACCTAACTGAATTTCTATTAGATGGCACCTGACCTAGGCTTGTACAAATTTTACACTGTGAGTTTAGTAACTTAGTCACACAGGAGCATTCAGACATTTTTAAGGAGTAACCCACACTCATTGGAAGGAAAAAAAAAATCAGTTTACTTGTCAGCATTGAGACCAGTAATACAAATTCTCTCTCACACACACACATTCCCCTGTGCTTGTACTACTGACTTTTTTTTTTTTCTTTATTACTTGATAAGCTGACAGCAGTTGGCTGTCATTTCAAGCTTTTATTTCCCTGACAGCTTGGCCTTCTTGTCTCGTTACGTTAAAAGCAAAGAATTGGTTTCCAGCTGAACTAAAGACTAGGTTGGAAAGTCCCCAATCATACTGACTCTTCAGGTAGTTCCTTGTGACAGAAGCTGAATTTCCATTCACAGGGGTGCAACAGCTTCAACCAGCCAAGTGCCCAAGACTATCATTCAGCAGCATTTGGCACCAAAGAACACAACTGCATTCGTTGTGCAGAGCTAAAGGACTACTAAGCCCATAAATTGCAACAACTTCACAGGCATGAGCCTCTCTTGCACTCTTCCATTCCTTTCTATTCCATGCCAGAAAGGAAAATGCAGTGACATCATTCCATCACTAAGGCACGCAGCACGTGCTGTTGACTCACAAAAGTGCAAGTTCATGGTAATTTCTGAGATTATTCAAGTATTCCATTTACATTATCTCATCAGGTCATTTCTCAAGAGGCTAAAGACCATTTGGAGAAGAGCTCTAGGCAGGATGGCACAGAAGCTCAGGGACCTGGCAGGGAGAGCAGGACAATGAGGTCAGAACTGCTGGGCACGTGATAGACAACCCAAGACACAACTGCAAGCCATCCTTTCCCATTCAAACTTGAATTTCCCTCCCAGGGTAGCCACCTGATACATGTCAAAGTAGAATCCATTTCCTTCTTGTAACTTAGACAGTGTGGATGAACCTGCCAAACAGGGAAAGCATGACTGCCCATGCAAATCACTTGTCGCTCTGGACTCCTGTGCAGTATAGCCTCCTACAATTGCAGCCTTAGAAATGTTCAGGAAGAAAAAGAAAATTTCTAGGATATGAAGCAGTCTGCTTCCTTTCCCTCTCCTTTTCATCAAAAAGTTGAAATTTTAAATACGATTTGGGAAATGAACATTTGACCAAATTATAAAATCCTCCCAGTTTCAGTTCAACATCTGTTGCTTCCTTTGATAGGTTGGGGGAGTTGTCAAAGGTTTTATTTTTTTAATTGAGTAGTTAATTTTTTTTTAATTGCTATTGCTTTATGATATTGGTATAATTTAACACATTCGGATGGTATAATGACCAGATAACTGCATTGCTGCTTCACAGAAGAATAGAACACAGCTGCCTGTGCTTTGCGCAAGCAAAGCATTGAAAATAATAGCCTTGTGATGAAAGCACATTTAGCTGTTAATCACTTTCTAATATCCTCTGCACAGAAGTATTCTTGAGGTATCTGAAATTAGACACAAGAGGCAAGAGAAGGCATCATTTTTGAGTAGCCATGTGACAACTATGGCCATCTAACCATACACGCGTAGAAATTGCTCTACTGGAATTCACAGTAGAAAGAATAGCTAGTCTTTCCCTGTTCGAAATACCTGTCAAACCCATAATTTTCATTCCAGAAGAGTAAATCCCAAACAGTACAGAAGATGATTCAGATATGCTAGTGTTTAAACTGTATAAGTTATGTGGATGACTTCAGATACTAGGGAAAGTACAAAGGTATAACATGAGATATGTATCCCAGGAGAGACAACTAAAGGAAAAAACTTTAAAAAAATTAAAGGGTCTGAACAGATTCAGAGATGAGAACCTACACTTACTTTCTATAGCTCTACTGTGAAATATTTCAAACATGAATTTTCCAGACAATTTAACCTTCTTTAAGAAAGTTAAGGCAGCATTCATCTTACATTTATCAGTTTCTTGTGTGCATTACAAAAAAGAACGGTTTGGATAGAGAGGACAAATAAGGCTTTGTGTAAAGGACAAGCATTCATTAACATATACCTGTTTATTGGAATAATCTGGAGACTTAAGATAAAGAGCATTAGAAATGCCCTACTGGATCAGGCCCATGGTCCCTTGTACCCGCTGTTTGGTCTCCACTAGTGGAAACAGATGCTGTGCACTGAAAGCACACAAGCCTGCCCACCCTCTGTTATCTCTCCCTTCCACGCTTTCCTAGCACCCACAGTGGGTGCTTGGTTTTTAAGTGAGGCTTGTTAAGGGATACTGCTTACTCCCATCAGTATAGAAACCTACTGCATGTGACTATCTATCCCAAATATTTTTTTCAGCCTGTCGATACAACCTGGCTCCTTATCCTCCCATCACATTAAGTTCTCAAAGCTCACTGCTGGATGCTGACAGTACTTCCTCTTTATCCAGTCTGAATTGGATCTGCTAGTTTCCTCAAGTAGCCCCTGGATGTAGTAGCATGGGATCTGGTAGAGAGCAACTCAGCATTCATCACTGCCCTCACGGTTTTTGAGGCTCAACCACATGTCCTCCTCCTCAGGCCTCCCCGCTCCAAACTGAGCATTCTTGTTCTTTCCTCATAACGTATCTGTTCCAAGCTGTTAAGCTATTTATCTGCTCTTCTCTACCTGCTTTACCTCTGCTACATCCTTCTTTCAGTCACAGGCAACACAGAGTCATGCTAGGAGATCCAGGACTTGGGTGAAGGCCAGCAGACAAGTAGTAAGTTTGCAGAATAGTAGCAAACTGGGAGGAGGCAACACTGGGTCCCTTGGAGCATGCTATGCCCCATCCATTCCAAACACCAGACTGCCAAAAGTGAAGGAAGGGGAACTTCTTCAAGAAATACACACATTTTCGTAATTTACTATATAAAATAAACTTAAGGATGGAGTTGTACAGATTCCCCAATGAGTCATAAACACTGGAGTCACCGTCCCTGTGGGTGTTTAAGAAAAGGTTAGACGTGGTACTGAAGGACATGGTTTAGTGGGTAATAGGTGGGGGGGAGACGGTTGGACTGGATGATCCTGGAGGTCTCTTCTAACCTTAATGATTCTATGATTCTATGACTTTAATGCATCAGATGTCTGTGTGCATTGTGCATTGCTCTTCTATGGTTCTCAAAAGTTTTCCTGCTGTTTTGATCCTGAAAGCATGAAGAGCTGAAGTGGGAAAAATAATGTCTCAAATTAAAAGCCTCAAACATCCAAACATGTCTTGCCTGTGGGGTGAACTCCAACTCAACAACTTGCCATCACACTCATTTGATGCATTTCCTATAGTAGGTCAGATTATTAAACCTCATAGAAGTATTTTCTCATAACACAGCTTCTCAGCTTGCTATCGTCCCTGACTTCTAACGTTAGTAAGACAAATTCATTAGGGGCACAAAGGTCGAGTCCCACAGTATGGTATCTTCTCTGATACTGCATTTTCAAGTCTTAGCTTGCCCTTCTTTATGGGAGGTTCTAAAAGATATAATAAAGTAATATCAACTTTTCCAAAAAATTACAAATTAAATTGACTAGCACACAATCATTTGCAAATTATTCAAATACATTGTAATACAGAGTTTGAAATTCATGCTGCATTACTCAGTCACTGAGCTTATTCATACGGGAGTAATGAAACTGTCATCTCACTTGCATATTAACTAGTCCAACAAAGATCAAAGTATATACCTGACTTTCGCCTAGCATTTTTAGATTGAGCTGTAAATTTCAAGATTCTGACCAATTTCAGAGTAAGGTGATTTGCAAAACTAGCCACCAGAGCCCCACCTGTGAACTTTTATAGTGTGCATGTAATTAAAAATTTGCATCCCTCTTTGAGCATTCATGCTTCAAAATGTATTTTCCACAGGTTTTGTTCCAAAAAAAGAGTATTTTTGGACAAAGGTTGTTAGAGTCAAATTAAGACCAGCCTTTAATTCAAAATCCATTGGTCATATTGTAACAATTCTGAAGTACAACTGAGACTCAGTTTTCTTGCAGAACTTAAGCTTCATCCTTAATTTGAAGTGGGTGTTTTCCATGTTGACTACCACACAAAGAAAAAATAAATACATTTGAACTAAGGTGAAGGAATGATTAATCTTTACGTTCTTTAACTAATTTGGAAGTTTCATCAGACTCTTCACAGATATTCTGAACAACAGCTACCTGCTATGTGACAGTCAGCTTACATTTACCTTACTGTCGGCTGTAAACGTCACCCAGAGACAACTCTCATGCACGCAAGCCATTTCTTGGAGGTGTCTAATGACATTGATTCCAAGCAGAGTGCACGAGATCAGTTAGAAATATATACAAATAACCAAAATATTCAGGCTTTGCACATTTTTGGCTGTTAGAACATTTCAGAAGTTCCTTAAAATGACAACGTAAATGCAAAAGAACTATTGAGTCACCTTCTTAAAAGGCAAGTAGATCTGCATTTTTCTAGGGCACTAAGCAGATGGTACCACTGTATTCTAAATGCTTGCTTCCTTCTACTTCCATCTAATAAAACTGCTATCAATGTCTGTATCCACAACACATGATGGATTTGGGGAAAAAACCCAGGACAAAACACACTGTGAGATCTCAGTGTAGAAGTTCCAAATTTATGGTTTAGAGGTTGCTTGCAAGATCTTCTGATAGTCTCAACTACAGGAAATTAAATGGCAGAAAACAAAGCCAATAGCACTGCTCAGAGTGTTACTGACTCAACGCTGCTGCTTTTGAAACAAAGGAGCATGAGAACACTATTGCAGTGAGCATTAACTCAAACTCACCAGGTACCTCATACGTGTGATCGGGTATAGAAAAAACAATATTCAGATATACTGCTTTTGTAAATGTTTTGCTGCTGTAATTCAGAATGTTTTGCTGCCAAAATACTTTGCAGTGAGGAAGGAAACTACTGTTAATAATAGAGAAGGATTTACTTGTGAAAGATGAGCCAGGATATTGCCTGAAATGATGACTCAAAATCAATGTCAAAGGCAGTATTATTTACATCAAAGGCATTAAAGATCCCTCTTTCTTTTCTAATTCTTTCTTTTGTTTTACATTTTATCTCTAACAGACCAAGAGGCACGCTTCATCCTTGTAGGGGTGGGGGGACAGGGACAGACACAACCACCACCAGACTTTGGAGCAGGAAGAAATAACTCCCGACATTTACTAACAACCCAAACCAATCGCCTCCAGAGAATACACTGAGGATATGTGAAATATCAACCCATAATCATAGCTGTGCTTCCAAGTCAAAACCGGTCCCAAAGTTCAGTTTTGTTCTAAACCATGTTTTTGACTAAATGGTATACTTGCCATAGCAGAAATGACTTTTGTACACGTGAGTGTCCTGGTTTCAGCTGAGAGTTAATTTTCTTCATAGTAACCAGTGTGGGGCTGTGTTTTCCATGTGTGCTGGAAGCAGCGCTGATAGTGCAGAGATGTTTTTGCTGTTGCTGAGCGATGCTCACACAGAGCCAAGGCCTTTGCTGCTTCTCGCACCGCCCCGTCGGTGGGATGGCTGGGGGTGTGCGGGGAGTTGGGAGGGGACAGACAGAACACCTGACCCCAACTGACCAAAGGGACATTCCATACCATATGGCGTCGTGCTCGGTTTATAAGAGGCTTGGGGGGAAAAAGGCAGGGGGGGGGACAGTGGCGTTCAGAGTGATGGCGTTTTCTTCCCAAGTAACCATTACGCGTGACGGAGCCCTGCTGCCCTGGGGATGGCTGAACCCCTGCCTGCCGTGGGGAGTGGGGAATGAATTCCTTGTTTTGCTTTGCTTGTGCGCGCGGCTTTTGCTTCACTTATTAAATTCTTGTATCTGAACCCACGAGTTTTCTCACTTTCACCCTTCTGATTCTCTCCCCCTTTCCGATGAGGGGGACCGAGCGAGCGTCTGTGTGGTGCTCAGCCGCTGGCTGGGGTAAAACCATGACAATGGGTCAAGCTCTTTCTGCTACTGGAGACTCTGCATAGCACATAAGTAACAGACAACACTAGCAGGAGCCTTGTTTTGGTTTTATTAACAGGGATAATGCAAAATGTCACCACCCTTTTGCAATTAGGTGTACTACCACATTTGTGTGTTTTATTCAACTACCTAGTTATGACATTAGCATGGACTTACAAAACAGATAAGAAGGGTTTGCCCTAAACAAGTTACAAAATGCAGGACACCAGAGAAAACCAACTGTAAATGAAGAATTTCTCTTCACTACTACAAATACTGAAGTGCAGTGCTGAGGGAACTGGCGGAGGTCATTGCCAGACCGCTCTCCATCATCTTTGGCAAGTCATGGGTGACGGGAGAGGTGCCCAAGGACTGGAAGAAGGCACGTCACTCCAGTCTACAAAAAGGGCAAGGAGGAGGACCCAAGTAACTACAGACCGGTCAGCCTCAACTCCATCCCAGGAAAGGTGATGGAACAACCTATCCTTGGCACGGTCACCAGGCACATCAAGGATAAGAAGGTTACTGGGAACAGTCAGCATGGTTTTACCAAGGGAAAGTCATGCTTGACAAGCCTGATAGCCTTCTATGAGGATGTGACTAGGTGGATAGATGATGGAAATGCAGTGGATGTGGTCTATCTTGACCTCAGTAAGGCATTTGACACCATCCTCGCAGGTAAGCTGAGGAGGTGTGGCCTGGATGATCGGGTAGTGAGGTGGATTGTGCACTGGTTAGAAGG
>VWZZ01008347.1:896947-965794 GCA_013399095.1 Psophia crepitans | reverse complement strand
CCCCTACGCTGCTCTCCAGCAGGTCAGTCCCCAACCTGTACTGGCACATGGGATTCTTTCCCAGGTGCAAGACCCTACACTTGCCCTTATTGAATCTCATTAGGTTCCTCCCTGCCCAGCTCTCCAGCCTATCTAGGTCAAATATAATACGATAGTAATACAGTGTTCCAAACAAGCAGCTACAAAGTAAAATTATTTGCTATGAAAAACTGTAAAGATTTCCCTACCAAAAAAAAAAAAAATCAAGAAAAAAACTCATCAAAAACCAAAGGCTGAACGTTATTTTCAAGAGCCTGTAGGCCCTGCGCCACGCCACGGCCCAGGCCCAGGCCCTGCCCTCTGGTCGGACATGGCAGGGCCGGGCCCCTCCCACCGCCCCAGCCGAGAGCGCGGCAGCCGCCCTGGCCCCCGGCCCGGTCTCTCAGCCCCAGGCAGAGCTGGCGTGAGGGAGGGCACGGCCTGGGAGGGCGGTGAGTGCCCTCAGGGCGCCGTCGCTCACGTCCCTTATCCCCATTAAGAGGCCCTAGGAAGGACGGCGCGGCGCATCGAAGGTGAGGCGAGGGGGAAGGGGGAGGGAAGGTCTGTCAGCGCCCCCGGGCTCGGGGTGTGCTCAGGGGCCGTATCCTGCTGCAGGTCGGGCCTGAGCCCCCCCGCTAGGCCTCACTTCTCACGCAGTTACTTTTTCAGTCTCAAGAGAAAAGTGGGAAGAAATAAGCACAGCCTTACATTTCTCATTTTATAAGTTAGGATGACTATATAATCATTATCCTCTAGTCTCCTGGGAATAGATTTTTTTTTTTTAACTATTTAAGAGAAGTATCATGAGTTTGGTAGGTATCTACACTAGTAACAGCAGAAATGTAAGCACACTCCTAAGTTTCTACTGTCCTGAAGAGACCAGGCATTAGAAAGAGCCATACCTGTAATTACCTCACAGTCATCTCTCCACAGCCCCTCACTGGCCTGCAGGCTCAACATGTGCCTCCCCTCAGCCTGTGCCGCCATGTTGTTCGCAGCTTTCAGGCAGAGGCAGCCCACAGCAATGCACTGACACACACAGAGAAGAAAAAAAAACAAAAAAAACAAAACCCACACCTCAGAAAAAAAAAACCAAAACAAACCCTCTCTAGCTAGCACAAGGCTATAGCTTATCGCATTTCCTCTTTTATTGCACATAACCAGCTGATACCTGTCAGGGCCATGGGGCACTAATAAGCCCAGATTGCCCTAACCAGACTCACTTGGGGTCTCCCCCACACCCATGGGCCCAGGTGCTCCATGTAATCTCTGTTGGGTAAGCCTCATTTTTTGCCTGAGCTGTATCAGAGAATTGCTGAGTTCTAACTCAGCCATAGCTCCTGTGTGGTTATAGGGCACTTTGATCTTGCCTGTCCCTGTAGCCTTACCTGGGGGTTGCTAAGCCTGACCTTGATTTCTGGTTTGATTTCTAGTCTTGATCTCACACTGGCTTTGTCACTGTGTCTTAGAGTCTAGGCTTGTGGTTCAGTCTGGCTGTTTCTAGGTCCATTTTGCTTCCCTTGCTGGGAGGGGTGGGACAAGCCTAAGGGAGTGAGGCCTGTGCTCTGCTGGCTCTGAGGTGCCTGCTTGCCTCCTGACTTGTCTTTCCTTAAGTAGTGGCTGTACACTTATGCTATTTTCTGGTGGCAACTTGCTGTACTAATGCCATCTTTGTTATTGTAGCGTACTGCTTCTCAGTGTGGCGCAACAGAACTGTTCCATATGTGGCTGAAGCTTAGCTGGGAGCCCTCACAGTAAGGTGATTTTGTTACTACTTGGTTGGGGAAAGCTTGAGAGGAGGACTTTATATTTATTCACCTCCTTCATTTCTTTATGCAACACACTGTAGTAAGACAAATTTTACTGAGACTGTGTGCTTATGTGTATATAGATATACACACACACTTTGAAAAAGCCCTATGATTTCCATGACCTTCTTAAGTAACTTGCAGTTGCAAATTCTAATGGTTGAGATCAGCTCATGCATTTATACTGCTCCACTGAGATAAATAAGAGTGCATTAATAGTAATGGAAAATAAAATTTCATATATCAAGAAACAATAAGTGTGTAGGGGACGATTGCTATAGGGATAGTCCAGACTGTCACAATTACAAGTTACTGATAGGTGGGTCTAGAATTCCATGAGGAAAAAAAAAAAGAAAATAATCTTGGTATTAGACCTCAAACAGGGCAAATATTGAAATAGTATTGTGGCAATTCCCAGAAAATACAGGCCTTGGTTGTGTAAACATGTGCTACAGCAGTAATGCAGTATGCTCAGTACCTCAGTGTCTTGCTAACAGTTGTTCCTTCTGCTAGTACTTCTAACATGTCTTGATTTTTAAAAAGGGACTTAAAAGTGTGTTCCAGCACGCTGATTCTGCCCTGGCAATAGAATGCTTTTGCATCCAAAGTACTTGGTTGCCAAGAAAGATAAACTATAATCATATGGTCATATGTAATATGACCGCACATTAATTCCATAATTTTAATACACGCTCTGCTCTATCAACAGTTGAACAGAAGTGTCAACTTATACCAGTACATAGCCTTCAGTTGTTTATAACATACGGCAACAGATTTCTCATATTATACTGGGCAGACAGCCCTTACTGGTTTGTCCAAATCTTGTCCCAAGACTGCCAGCCAGAGCTTTTCTGCACAGTTTCTGCATAGCTCTAAAACATCTGCTTGGGCTAGCTTCAATATGAGCAGAAGTTAGTCCTGTGACATTTTATTACATTTTTCAAGGCAAGTAGTTAGCATTTCTTGTAGACCAAATGGAGCCGGAGTGATACAATAACCCTCACATTTAAACATCATCCATTTGATAGACTTTATAGCATAATGACCAATGTGGGAAACCCATTGTTATTTCTGATGTGTTTATTGCCACTTTGGCATGACACACTATACCAGCTGGAGGGGGAGCTGGTTAATGGAACCCAAAGTATTCTTCACTTTTCTGCGCCAAACTGCAGGAATTCTCCCACAGCCCAGTGTATTTACCAGGTAAGTGAACGATGTAGCTGTATTGTTCAGCAGGGCTCCTCAGAGGAAAATAGAGATGAAATTTAGGGCCCCACTTAGCTTGCTTGAGATGAGGTGGTGCTTTAGCCTTCATCTTGAGTCTGCAGCACCAAACTCAATCCCTTTGGGTACTTAGTGCTGTTAGAGGCTAATTCAGTAACAGTGGAACTGTTTAGCTGCACCATTGTCTTGTGCTTCTGAAAATTCATGCAGTTAATGGAAACCTGGCACAGACTCTGGTTTCTGGCCATCTCCCTGTGCCCAGGTAGATTCTCAGGCAAACAGAGTTCTTAATCTTGGATTTTCACAGGCTGAAACATTTCTTTCTGCATAATACTAAACATTCTGTGTAACTGCAAGTATATCAAGTTTATGCACAAATTCTGTTCTCAGCTGTTGACTCTGAAAAAACCTCTACGATGTCCACTGCAAGCAGTTCCTATGTGCATCAGACGAAGTGAGAGCAGGATGTGCCCACTTAACTTGTGCTGCTGCTACTTGCCATGCTACAGCTCTGCTTAGTGGGTGCGGGGTGTGGGAAGGGAGAGTGCTCTTAGCCTCACCAAGCTAAAATCTGAGAGGTTTTGGGCGAACTTTTAGAACCTCTGTCCAGCATAGCCCACTGAACCAAGCTTGGGCCTGCCTTGTGTTTTGTGCATCTCAGTGAAAGTGAGAGAATTTTCTCAGACCACAGGAAACATCAGAGCACACTTTTGCCCTGTGAAATAAAGAAGTGCTATACCACTTCAGATTAATAGAACTCAAATGAGCCTTCAAATGAGTAAAGCTGAAATTTTTGAGGTGGAAGGCTTACCACTGAGATACCAGCAAATGCCATACAGCCATAACTATAGCGATGGCATTTTTTTATTTTTAGAATTAATCTGATACTTTTTATAGATTTGTGAGTGTTACTCCAGTATTTACATCTCAGGGCACATTTTTTGTGGGCAGGCAGAAATGTGGTACCTTATTTGTTCAAAGTGGCCTTCTTTGTGCTGAGTTGGAGGTTACTTGGCGACTCACCTTTGATAAATGAGTATCAGGAAGCTCTTGCAATACCATTGTGTTCCAGAAATGTCAGCTGCAATTTTCCATAGATTCAGCAGCCTTAAATCATATTGCACCTTCTGCCTGGTAAATAATTGATATATGTCTGATAAAGCAAATGGAGCAGGAAGATTTCTGTTGCATGACTCTTCAGGCTGCTGTATATTTTCTTATGTTTTGGCAGTGCTAAACCTGTTAAGAAATATATATTCGCTACAAGCTCAGACAAGTCATACATTCTGCACATGAAAGAAAATTAATTATCGTCTCAGAATTAAGCAATCCAGAGGGTTAATTTGCCATTGTGAGTCTTATGATTCTGAAAACATTTAACTTTGGTTTTTTACATTTAACATTTAATTTTCCTAACATTAATCTAGGCTTTGTTTGTAATATACAGAAATAAATGTTGAAAGAATTAGCTTGCAGCAAATCTAAGTTCTGAAATGTGTTATATGTTGTGTTCTTAATCCAATAACAATGATGAAATTATTCCCTTGGTTTCTTAGTACTTTTACTCTAGAACTGGGATACTCATTTGCCATTTCAGTATAAGGAGGCATAAACAAACGTTTGTGGATATCATTTTGTGGAAGATGTTTCTATTGCTTTATCTACAATAGAAGTATTAAACAATTTTGAGTGCCGCAGGCAGAACACATAGAGTTTCTTCACCTTTTTCACCATTTTCTGTCTTTAAAATGTATTGCAGAATTTAAACTCAACATGGGAAACCTCCAACATTGTAATGCCAGCAGTTAAATCTAGGAGAATTACTTCTACATTAAAAATCAGCGTAGAATTAAACAGCAATATAAAATGAACTGTCGCCAGATTAAAATGCAGGACAGGGCAATTCGAAATATATGTGGCTTGTCTGGAACCCAGTTCTCTCGGTCTTAAATCTTGCAAGATTCCTCTTCCTTTAACAGACTTAGGAGAAATTAGCATGTATGTTGCTCAGACCGAATAGAAAATTATTGTGTGCCATTCCAGCACTTCCCAGAATGTCAGTTACTTGCTGTGTACATTAGCTGCCAGGTGGTTCTGAGGGATCTCCCTCAGACCAAGACTTCTTAATTCCACTTTTGTGATTTCTGCGCAGGAATGCTGTACTGCGCTAGTACTCCAGCACCACAGATATATTCATTTCTTTATCTAAAAGAAGGTATTCTGGGTCTTATATATGGTGATCTGAAAACTCACATGATGGTGGCTATGAAAAGCCTTTGTAGTTTCCATCCTCAATTCAAACCACCTCATTTAAAACAATTATTAAACTGCATGTAGTGGAATTTTCAAGTGAACTTTATGTATTAATATAAAGTGCTGAATCCTGCAATTCTTTTCTTTCTTTTACCTCATTTTCATTCATCTTCAGTCTTCACTAATCCAAATCAATGTTCTTTGGATGGAGAAAGCACATTAAGAGCTATCCTCATAAAAAAAGAGAAAATGCTATACCAGTTCAGTTCTCGTTTACACCATTGAAAATGTGGTATCAGAGTAAGTGCTGTGATGACATACAAGAATCATCCAATTTAATAACAAAAACAATGTGATCAGAAGATTTTTTGTTTGCTTATATGAAGTATATGCTTTGTCAGCTATTTACATGTTATACAGTATTATGTGAGTTATGTGTGATGCAAAATCCACACAGATTATCAATGAAAATCAGTAAAACTGTCAATGAAAATCAGTAAAATTTGCTTACAGGTTTTTTATGTGGGGTCAGGTTCTCAGCAGTGTAGTAAAATACATGTTAATAATTGATCTTCTGATTATCATCAGTTTCAAAATCCACCTTAGATACATGTCCATGCTAATAGTGCCAAACTACATAAGCAGTCATTAAAAAAGGGCAGTCACATTAAAATTATCTCTGGAATTTGGACAAATGTTTCAATAAAAATGTTTTCTGCCATTCCCTAATCTCTAGACATCCACGTACGTAGAAGCAGTAAAAACATTAGACACTAGGCATTGTGTTACATTATCTGTTTCTGTATTTAGCTAATATGAATTTATAGTAAGGGATTTTTGTTCATTTTCAAAAGCCAAGGTGTTTCTTGCGTTACTTCACAGAATCCATCCTTCTGAAGGGTTACGATGCAGTCTATTCTGAAATGGCTAACATTACATAAATTCAAAGAGCATGAGTCCCATCTTATTTCTTTGGTATTTCTTTCAGGCAGATTAAAAAAACATATCTTCAAATAGTTAAGCCAATGATATCTTTATATCTTTGCCAAAAGTGCTAAACTGTCCTTTTCCCTGTATGTATATAAAAAGATGTGGTCTTGCTGCTGGTGATATTTGCTCTGTGGGAAAGAAGCTGAAATAATGTGCTAAACGCAAATAGAGTACAGATGACTTGGGCCTTTTGAAAGTAACTCTCTCTGTATTGATTCACTTCAGGAATAAAAGCCTGTAGGACTGATTGAAAGTCAGCCACAAGCACAGAGGAACCACTGCAGATTTTTTGCACAGGTGGCTTGAAGTCTCTAATAAATGTCAGCTACAGATGACAGGTAGAATTACCCAGCAGCGATGTATCCCCCTACCCCAAAACCTTTTTTATTCTGGCTCCTGAAGACATTCAATTTAGTTTAAAAACACCTTTTTCCTTTCATAGGTGAGGATTTTGAAAGTGAGGATGAAATCATTGTTTAATAAAGTGATCATCCAAGTGAGATAAAATGAGAATGGTAACAAGCATTTTAAGAAAACTTCTACCAGTGTTAGGGGGTAGATACTTGCACTGCTTAAATGCAGCCAGCAAATTACATACTTTGGTTTCTTGAACATACCTCTAATGGAGAAATAAAAAAAGACTTAGTGTGTACCTAATTGTCGGACTCACCACTTCAGAAAGAGCACATTATCTCCAGAGCTTTTTGTAGAAATATTAATTCATCTTAGTTAATATTTAGTATGAAATTGTATCTTTTTAACTTTCTGTAGGTAATCGCTTGCTAGCCTGTTTGCTTTTCACAGTATAGGCGCAATTAAAATTTATCTGTTTCATTTCATAGTATGAGCATAAACACCCATGGGACCCTTCCATTTCTGCCTGTGTGTCACGTTGAAAGACTGCCAAATACTAGTGGCCACACATAGATATAATACAGTAACTATTGCTTAGGAAGAGAGTCTGATCCAGCTAAAATACTTACAGCAACCCAAATAGTCTACTACAGGGAAAGTAAGGATCAGAATCCAGCATGAGCTCTAGACTTAGGAGGAGATGACTGCAGGAGGACACATGGTGCAGTTATTGTGTGGCTGAATTCAGAAAGACAAGGTTTCCTGCTTCTGTGAGTCAGGTTTGATGAGGAAGATTTTAATATTTTCTATGATCAAATTCAATTTGTGATCTTACATAAAGGGCTGAGAGCATTGTCAGTTCATCCTTGATATGGATGACAAGTGGAAAGTAACCTATGTATTCATACTGCTGTCTTCCTTGCAGGGGGAAACGGAAAGTCAGGCGTCAGTTCAGCTGAATTTAGACAAACACCTGTTTGGTATAACAATGTTGTGTGCCAACCACTGTTTCATCTGGATACCCTAAACCAAAGCGATACTAAATTCACTAGATTTCTTTCAGATTTTGGCATGGTAGATGTTAGTGTTACAGGCACATCAGTCAGTATTAGAACCCCTTACAAGTTTACAGTACGAGCCCAGCTGAAAAAGAGTTTTTCAGGTACAACTTTTTTTTCCTCTTTGTTTCTAGTTCCTGTTGACACCTCTATCCTGGGTGATAGAATAGTAGCTGTGTAAGTTTTAACTTACTGAAATCAATCCAGTAGCTCAGCGGTTCCTAAACTGACATCATAAAACCCATGTCAGATTCAACATTTCTCAGCAGTCTAAGTGTGGGTAAGAAAGGATTGAGCACAGGGGTGTAACCACCTTTCTGTAAAGATGCCACTGCTAACACACTTTACACTGTCAAATGTTGGTTTTAGTAGCCACTTTGAATGTATGTTTACATTATTATTAATAAGATACATTCATTATGCAAGCATCGAAATTAGAGCTTTTCCTCTAAGAGTCAGTTGTGTTTCTTCAGAGCAAACTGTCTACACAAGAAATAGTTACAAAGCACAACATTCAGACTGATTTAGTTTCCGTAGCAAATAAAAACCTGATTTAATGCAAGGGTTTCAGTGGAGCAAAGCCTCATCCTTGAATGGGCAGAAAAATCTGGCAATTTTTCCAGGATCATTAACAGGGCTTGTAAGAAGTACTACTGAATGGGAGGAAAAAAGTGAAGGAGATTGAAAGCTAGTTGTTAAAGAATGCAGTGTCTTTTGGTTTCCTAGCAAGGCAGGCTCTTCTGATTGTGTATATCTCCTTGCTCTGATGGAATTGTTTCAGACTGCTGCAAATCAAGGAGAAAAAAAAAAGAAAAACTGACAACACAGTTCTGTGTTTCAACCAGCATTTGCAATGCTGCTATCCCTAGGGAGAATATAGAAACCGTCAGATTTCCCCATGCTAATGAGCACATTCAGAGGCTGTTTTAGGAAGGGAAGACAAACAAGGTGCCTGAACAGTGTAAGACTGTGGGGTACAGAAACAAGTGCTACTAATTTGCCAGAGTATGAAACCAGTTGTTTCATCAGCAAAAGACAATAAACCAAATAAAAACTTAACTCCTATTTCTAATGAAAGTGACAGCAGTATAGATCCAAACCCAGTAAAGCCTCCTGTTAATGTTCAGGGCAGACTTCAAAATCACAAGGAAAACTGATGAATTTCTACTGGAAGAGAAGCAAGACCTTAGGCACTGGAAATTCAAAATGGATTTAAAGGGATCTCTAAAGTTAAGAGGAGAGTGACATGAGAGATTAAAACTCAGAAGTTGTTTGGAGGGTGAGAGCAATCTAATGTTTCCTAAAGTGAAGCAGCCCCCCACATACTATTTTAAATTAATGTTGCAAAGCACAGTCAAAAGCCACCAGTTCAGGAAACTAAAGCAAAGATGATGGATTTCTTGAAGTACTCATTTGGTCTTCAAGGAAGAGTTATATGCCAGGTAGGCAGTATTTGCAGAAAATACTGCATTGAATTGTTTTGAAGTCAGCCTATACAGTGCTTCTAGCAATTGGCAGCATTGTTTTGTTGTGGGCTCTAGCTCTGAGTGGCTACTAGTACACTCAAAATTGCCAGCCACAAAAGCAAGCAGTGCTTGCACCTTTCTGAAAGGGCACATCTACTCTTAAAGGGGAAAAATATCTTTTGACAGAAGTGTGAACAGTCTCACAATGGCATAATATGTTTTACCCTACAACAGACTTTGAGCTTTGAGCAGCAGTGTTGCTGCTTGCACGTAGCTGACAGATGGCCTACAGCTGAGAGGAGAGGTTGTTTCTTGGAAAAGAGATGGTAGCTGCAGGACTGAGAAGTGCCCTGGTGGGATTTATCATCAGTAAGGAACTGGTAGGGTGCTGCCAGATCATGAGTCTTAAGAAGGAATAAGAAGGAGAGTTGCAAGAATGTGGTGTGAATATCCCATTTTCTGCCTGTTACAAAATGGGAGAGCTTTCTTTTTTGCTGTGAAACTCAGCTGGTAGCTCAGGGCGTTCAGGAGATAGTCTAGCCACTAGGAATTGCCTTAGAGGAACAAGGAAGAGCTAAAGAGCAGAAGCAGTGGCAATTGCTGATTACTGTGCTGCTTCTGAAGTGATTGCAGAACAAAACACATTTCATGACATGACATTAGTAGGAGCAGCATAAGAGCAAGATCCCTGATAGACCTTACAGAAGGTATGACAGCATGTTGGCTCACCACCATATCTTTGCAAGGCACTGGACTGGTATTATTGAGAGAGCACTGACTGTTGTTCTTGCACATGAGACATTTTCATGTCTGTGCTCCTGTTGCCTTTTGAGAGAGGGAGGTTTGTGGAGGGTAGTGAAAGAAATATTCAAGTCATGAAAGCTTTAAATGACAAATCCACTACCCACCTAATTTAGCTAGTTGACTGACTAGTAACAACTGGGATAAAATGATGGCAGGCAGAGGCTACCCAGAAACTGTTAGCTGCAGAGTGAGAGAACAATTTAAGTGGCGAAATTACAATACCAAGAAATACCGACTGTGAAAGAGAGGGCAGTACTCCTCTTTTCCTCCTCTTCTGAGCACCTGAGTGTTTAATAATTGCTTTTTTTAAGCACCGTCGTTATCATCAGAACCTTGAGCACAGACCACTGATGAAGATCAAATACTGGAGATTTGATCTTCTCTGGCAGTCTTCTGTCAGGGAAGATTCCCCTCCCTATCCATTTCTCATGAACAATAATTTTGCTTAAAATTCAACACGCACACCCCAAAGCTTTATTAAAATGTTTCTGAGCGGTGCATCAAAAAGCTGCAAAATGTAAGGGTGACAAAAGGAGAAGATCCATATATGAGCCAGTGACAGTAATTGTCAGGTTTAACAAGGATAAATAGTTATATATTACATTCCCCATCTTTGTTTTCCAAAGAAAGTAATAATCTATGTGGGTTTTGTTGTTTTACTCTGAAGAAATAGATTTGTTTTTATAACTCAGTGATCATGACATTTATTTTTACCATAAGTTCTTAAGAGTTCTCAGAACCATTTTTACCCTTGACAAGCTATAGCAATGTAAATTAAATGCCTCTGATCTATGGTGTTCTGTGATTATAACAAGGATGAGTTGTTCTTGTATAATTTCATTTTCACATTACAAGTTTGTCACAAGTATGATGTACTCGTATTTGGTTACATGGTTTAGTTTAGGAAAGACAACAGTAAACATTAGAGCTTTCACTTTCTGATATTCTTCTATTTGTTTCCTCTCAGAATTCCATATTCCTGAGGCTTACCTGTAGAAAAGTAGACAAAATGCAATAATATTCTGAAAAATGTGTTACGTGGGAGAGAGGCTTGCTTATGATGTATTAAATACTAGAATAATGAAGCTACCTGCCTAAACCAAGACTGTACCATTGTACTTCAGTGCAAAATACCCTGTTCATTAGACTGGTATGTCAAGTGTAAAACTACTTCAAAGCAAGGAACTTGTGATCTTTAAGTTGTAGTTTTTCTTTTTTATTTTGAAGGTGGCAATAGGTTTTCCTACCCTTACTGATATTGAGTAGCACCAACTAGGAGTAATAGGCACACTGATCTCTCATTTGTTGTGTCCCCTTGAGCGTTACTGTGCTCGTCATGTGTTACAAGAGCATGCATACAAGCCGGTGCTGTAGAGCAGCTGATAATGACGTAAGCTTTCGCTCCTGCTTATTCCCCCAATAACTTGTAGCAACAGGCAGAGGTGTCAAATTTTGAATGTCTGCCTTGTGGTGGTAAATTGATGACACAGGCACAGATGTTTTTGTAACTAGGAAAGACTTGTGATTTTAAATATTTCTTCCACTTCTTTTTTTCCTTTCTTAGGAATAATTTGCCATCTGAAAAGCAGACTTCTGTGAACAATTTAATTGCAGCACCTGAAAAGCGAGGCATATGCAACACCAGGTGAGCTGGCCAGTTTCTTAGTCAGCTGTTTCATCTGTTAGTCTTCTGCCTGAATTTTTATGTTTACTGTGTATTCCTTGGTCTTTACCTTCTACATCAGCAGTTTTTAACAATGAAAATATTAACCTTAATGACATTCTCCCTTTTTAAGCCAGGTCCAGATTTGTTCATATGGACTTTCTCCCTATACATACATTACAAATCAAAGAAATCCATGCTTAAAGTATGTCGTGGTTTTACTCCAGCCGTTGGCTGGGCACCACATAAACACGCGCTCAGTCCCCCTCACTGGAAAAGGGGGAGAGAATCGGAAGAGCGAAAGTGAGAAAACTCTTGGGTTCAGATACAAGAGTTTAATAAGTGAAGCAAAAGCTGCGTGCACAAGCAAAGCAAAACAAGGAATTAATTCACCACTCCCCATGACAGGCAGATGTTCGGCCATCACCAGGGCAGCAGGGCTCCGTCACCCGTAATGGTTACTTGGGAAGACAAACGCCATCACTCCGAATGCCACTGCCCCCCCCCTTCTTGCCTTCCCCCTTCTTCTTCCTCCCAAGCCCCTTATAAACAGAGTATGATGTCGTATGGTATGGAATACCCCTTTGGTCAGTTTGCGTCAGGTGTCCTGTCTGTCCCCTCCCAACTCCTTGTGCACCCCCCACCATCCCGCCGGCGGGGCGGTGCGAGAAGCAGAAAAGTCCTTGGCTCTGTGTGAGCATCGCTCAGCAACAGCAAAAACATCTCTGCACTATCAGCGCTGCTTCCAGCACAAACCCAAAACACAGCCCCATACTGACTTTCTTGAAGAAAATTAACTCTCTCCCAGCTGAAACCAGGACAAAGTATCAGTCAGACTTACAAATGTCTGATACATGCATTTCTTTTAAGTGCATTAACTTCAATACAAGTCAACACAGCACTGTGCTGAATGAGTTTTAAAAATCCCAGTAATAGCAATTTCCACTTCTTTTAAGAAATTGCAACACATTAGTTCACAGACACTTCCTCATACATAGTCTGAACATTCACTGCCAGGGCACACATCTGTAAGTCAAAAGCTGGTTAAAGGCCAACTTTTATACTGTCTGAGAATTTGACAGGTCTAGTGTTAATTACAGTCTTGTCATCCTTGGACACCCAAAAAAGGGAGTGTGTGGTTGATTGGTAAGGCAAGAAATGTTGAACATACAAACCCACACATTTCACAGATACTTTTATCATGACTTCGATAAAAATAGATCAACCATAAAGTAAACAGTGTTAAGCTAGCTGCAATAAAAATAAGCGTTTATTATCATTACTGTAGTCGTTACATGACTATAATGTAGAATCACAGGAAGAATTCACTTCTGACACTGAAAAAGAACATTACTGGAACGAAAGTATCTCATCCTATCCTTTCTTTAACTACAATAGCTTGAATGCTTTGTACTTAATCCAAAATCACTCTGAGCAAATAGAATCAACTCTCCCTGAAAGAAATTCAGACCGGGCTCTAAATTAAACACAATAAAATAATGATAACACAATTTTGCTCATTTTTGGGATCTATACTGCAAATGGCATTTGATGTTTTGTCTCTTAGATGTATGTTTTTCAACTATATGAACCTATTAAAAATAAGCACGGGATTTAGCATATTTTTGTACTTTAAACCTATAAAGTAATGGCAAATTATATTAATTTCTTTATTCATGTTGCACAACATCATCTTCAAGCATCAAAATCAAAATATATGGGGATTATATTATGGTATAGGAGGAATTTAGCAGTGTATGACTAGTTTTGTATGTTCGGCAGTAGATTTTTTTCTCTTTATTTCACTGAGTTATACCAGCATTAAATTCGATGTAACGTAGCAGTGGATGTGGCTCAGAGATTATACACAGTTTATTGTGACTTTATGCTAGGTAAAAATAAGGGAGTCGAAACATTTATGTTCAGAAGAAAACAATTCAACTCTGATAAAATGAAACTCAGCAACTTTACTTTTGTAGGAAAGCATTTGTTCCTTTCAAAAATGTCAAAAAGTAAATTACACTTAATTAATCAAACTCTGAGTGATTCCCAATTAGTTTCCTACAGTTCTTCTATGACAGCTCTTTCCATTATTACAGAGTGTGAAAACAATAAGCAGAAGGAGAATGACAATACATAATAACCAGGAGAAATTCAAGTCTTATAACTTCATAAAACACTCTCTTTCTCAAGCTCTGAATGCTTACTTACATAAAAGTCCCAAGTACACCACCCAAGTAACATCTGTTCAGAATGTCTCTTGCAGCTTCCACCAGTGAAGGGACTGTCAGGTAGTGACACAGAGCTCTCGCTTGAACCTGTGAAATACTGTAGGATGGGAAAGATAAAATACTTTCCATTTTAACTGAAATTAATTTACATGTGTTCTAATTTTCCTAAGCAAAAATTTCTCCAGGGTGGAATTCTATTCTTGCTCATCCTGCTCTTACAGCAGTGCTGTTAAACAGCAGTGCTGTTAAAGCCAGTGGAATTACAGAAACCGATCCTCCATATTGTCCATTCTGTCCTGTAGGAAACTGAGACGTTTAATCTGAGATAACAAAACCAGCCAGGAAGTGAAAATACAACTCATGAAAGTCAGTATTTCCACAAATGATAGCTAAGCTGAAAAAAAAAAAAAAGTTTTGCAATATGGGGCCTATTCTTTCTACTGCATAAATGGATTTTTTAGATACTCTTTGTAGAATGTCAACTCTGTCACTGTAGGAGAAACATTTCCAGAAAGGAGCACTATAATTTCTTTCTCTGTGTCAAATGTCACTGATGTCTCCCACGCGTGAAGATCACTGATGCACTCATTTTCATTTACATCTCCCACACTTTGAGACTTCTCTGCAGATATTTTTGCAAGTGCTTCAGTAAATGATAAGCAGAAATCAGTTTATTTGTTTTAAATAGTATAGTGTGCTATTATAATTTCATGCATTTACTTTTTATTTTTCTAAAAGCAAAGACATTCTCAGCAGTTCTGACTTGCTTCTCTCTGCTTTTATTCTTCTAAAAAAAGAAACTAAAAATGATTCTATCTTGAATATAGCCTATCTGCAAAGTATTTCTGATTCTCAATGCTTAATCATTGCCTTCTTAACCTTTGGCTGATTTTAACAGAAGCATCCTCTGCACTATTGTTCTGGTTCCTGTGTTGGAACAGTTAATTACTATACGGCCTGCATATGTGCTTGCAACCAGAATCTCATCTAAAAGTAGCATCTGGAAATTCAGCTTTCTTTCTTAGTTTGTTCCCTTTACAGGAAATCTTTTATATCATACCCATATGTGCAGGCAACTTTCAGATCTCTGTATCATTGACAGCTGCTAAGTCTACGGAGGAGGCTGCTGAGAACACGTGCATCATAAGACATGCACAGCTTCCTTACTCACCACAGCTTCTTGCTGAACAGTGTCTCCTTACGGAGCAACATAGAAAAACATGGAAAATTAGTTGGGAGAAAAGGGACAAGAGAAGGCTTATGGGGGAGCCTCATGGTTACCAGAAAAAATATTTCACGAATGATAACGAGCTGGTAAAATCTGGGGAAAGTTTCTCAGAATTGCTAGTGACACAGTAGTAGTTGTCTGCTGCTTTTCTCTGAATTTGCTATCATTTCTCTGCGTAAGGTTAAATATCAAAACCCTAGTTATCAAAGTAGTTCAAACTTTCAGCACTGAAATTTTCTTAAATTATCAACTCATCTTAGAATGGGACAACTTAGGTAGTTCTCCCCAAATAACAAAAATGCTATACAGTCATACTGTGAACAGGCAGGCAGAGAAACAACGCCAGGAACACATCCCTCTCAGAAGCTGAGGAGCACCTTGCAAATTACATGTCAGGACCTCCTTTCAGATGGGAGATAAAGCAGTTATGGTGAGAGGCAGAAATATGAGTGAGTTGAGGCTACAAATATAATCTGAAATGTTCAGTGAAAAAGAGTGATTTATAAAATACTAGCCTTTGACCCTTGTAAGACCCACATTCAATAAAAATACCGTTCAGTCTCCAAGCTAAAAAAGATACAAAGGGGTGATGGATGCATTTTACTATAAAATTTGTTTGCATTCCAGTGCAGTGATTGTTGCAAAGTTGAGGCAGTTCTGTACATGAGTTTTTCTTGCTGGCAAATGTTCAGGAGCATAGCTGACAAATGTAGGTTCAGACTGGTAATAAGAATTACAGTCAGTCTCAAGGGAGAACTTCTGTCAAGAGACAGGGTTTCTGAAAAATTTGCCTGAGCCACTCTTGCACTTTTGCACTGGAGATGTTAGGAGCAAAGTGTGATGGGACAGTAGCGAGATCAATCCTTTCAGGGATTGTGTGCTGGGAGGAAAGGTGTGTTGTGCTCTTCTCCCAAGTAACCAGCAATAGGACTTGAGGAGACGGCCTCAAGTTGCACCAGGGGAGGTTTAGATTGGACATTAGGAAGAGTTTCTACAGTGAAAGTGTTATCAGTCATTGGAACAGGCTGCCAGGGGAAGTGGTTGAGTCACCATCCCTGGAGGTATTTAAAAGACCTGTAGATGTGGTGCTTAGGGACATGGCTTAGTGGTGGACTTGGCAGTGTTGGGTTAATGGTTGGACTGGTGATCTTAAGGGTCTTTTCCAACCGAAATGATTCTGTGATTCTGTGCTGGATGCTGCTGCTGCAGTCAGGTGAGTTGGAAGCTCCTCAGGCAGGAAAGAGCGAACAGAGTGACCTGAAGTTTCACCTTATGGCTCCAAGTCTGGCACTGAGGCATCCTTTCATCTCACAGGCAAAATCACAGCAACAGCTTGGAGATGAAGTCAAGAAGTAGTAAGGGCTTATGTTTAATTTTTAACAAATAATGAGGGCAAGTAGCTTCCAGTACCTGTTTACAGGACATAAATGTTTCGTCTCTGGGAGACTATGAGTAAGACTGGACTTTTTCCAGACCCAGATACTCCTAGTAGCATTCTCTACAAAAATGTTTATCCTGAGGTAGCCTTGTGGTATTTATGTTTGCTATCTTAAGCATACTAGTGTCTGATTCCTACTTTATAATACAGCTTGCAAGGACATTTAAACTAAAACTCAGTGTTCACAGACCTTCACAATTGGTAGAAAATCTGCTTGTCCCAAGGAGCTGGTGGAGCTGAAGGTGTCACAGTGCAGCCATTTGGGCCACCTATAGTCCAGAAAGGTGGTACTTACCTGCAGCCATCTTAAATTGGATTGCTTGTCATGAGGTCTCTTTAACCTGATATTCCTTGTCCCTGTTCCCTTCCACTGACCCCAAGAAGTGGGGAAACTCTTTTCATAAAGTATCTTTATTATGTGAAGCTGCTAAAAAGGTCTTTTTGATTGATGGGCCCAGCCCTGTTAATAGGAATCTAAATTGTTTAAAAAATCCTGAGAACTCTTCTAAGTGTAACTTTTTTAACAAACACAGTGTAAAGCAAGGCTTTAACCCTATATTCTGTGAAGAAAATGACGGACCTTTGTGCAGCAGTGTCTGTCAGAGGGGTGACTGATTTGGGCAATGATTCTGTGGCTTTCCCAACGGCCACTGGTCAAAGATGTGCTGAGAAATGTTTCAATAAACAAGCTGACAACTTCAGGAATGATTTCATTCTCTGAGATCTATAACCACTAAGCAGATTAAATATAATTCCTCAGAACAAGCAGAGAATTATTTGGGAAGCAGAAAATACTATAAACCTCCTGATGCCACTAGAATTTCTAGAAGCCATCACAGAAACAGCAGTGATCAGGAAAGGGATACTATGAAAATCATTAGTCTGAAAAGTTTCCATAGCTCTTTCTGAGTGGTCCAAAGCCAGCAGCCATCTGTGGGTTTCAGGGCAGAGCGTAAAAGATTTAGCAGAGTTTGCATTTTTACGTTTTGAATCCCTTTCATTGCAATGATAGGCCTGAAAATATACAGCAACCCTGCACACTCAAGGCTTAGCATGGGTTTGACCTAATTATCAGTTATTCTGGATCCCTACTAGCCGCCAAAACTTAAGATCCTGGGGACATGAAGTCCTACACAGCACCCTCAGTGTGTGTTTAGTAGGAATGGTTTCTTCTTTCAGTTAAAGATCCTGTCACGTTCTCCCTCTGACTTAAAACGGAGGCAGACCCACTGCAGCCACATATTTCCATTGCTGTTGAATCAAGTCATGCAGGACCAAATGGCCGAAAGTGGTCACTGTTTTGGGTACCCAACATTAAATAAAAACACTTATAACACTTTTGAGCTATTTCAGACCAAAAGAACTGGCAGAAGTAGAGTCAAACCTGCAGAATGGTGAAAGCTTTGACCTTAATCTAGAAAAGTACTCTGGCTCATAGCTAGCATGACCCACGCAGCATTGTCTGGTAGCTGCTCAACTTAACTGGAGAATATGCTTTTAGGGAGAACAGGCAGAGAATTCTCCTGTGTTGTTTGTGATTATATTAATTATGGTTTTGTACTTTTTTCAAGGATGCATTAGGCAAAACTGTTTGAGAAATGCTGTTTGGCTTTAAAGAAAGGAAAAAAATTACCAAAAATCAAGTCGAGGCAAGGTTTGCCATGTTAACTAAGGTTTTCATATTTGAAAGGACTAATGTTCATCATCTGAATGCCCCTAATAGTTGTCTCTCCTATTATCCTGCCAAGTATAAGTGAAAGCATTAATAATGAAAGTGCTTTGATTCTAAAATACACATTTCCGTTGAAGATCTCAGAGTATCTCTCAAAAAAAGTAAGCAGAGCTTTAAAACTTTAACATCTGCATTAGGTAATAAAGATCATCAGAGTTTGTAAGTAGAGGAAGTGTGTAAGAATTTTGCAGTCTGCTGCACAAAGATTGCCTGTAAATGGCTTCAGCCAGGGTTGCAATTAATTTTCATTTAACTGCAGATAGTGAGGCAAAAGTTAAGGATCCACCGCTGGATTGGAAGCCACCTTTCCCTGGTTTTCTGTGGTTTCTGGGACTTTGTGGAATTAGTTTTATCTTCTACACTACAAGTTTGCAAATGTCCGTGAGATATATTTTATAGGACATATGGTATCTGAAAAAAATTAATTCATTTTGCAGGGAGAATTTGCAGAAGTTGTTAGGTTTTTCTCAAAGAATAACTGGAAAAAAGATCTTGATTTCAGGTTCATTTCTCCTGAATAGAAACAGTTTGCTTGTAGGACTTAATCATTTATTCAGCCAGTCCACTTGAACTTTGACAGTGCTCAGCAGACAATGTTTGATGTTCCCATTTTCCCATGTGATAAAAGCTTCCTTGCCAAACTATGCCCACCTATGAAGGAAAATTTCAATCCACAACCATGTCTTTATTTCCTAATCACATTGCTGTCTGACCACTTTTTTCTAATGAATATTAAACTTTGCCCTGGGTCTGAAAGACAAACGTACTAAAAAATTGAAATTCTTAGTCAGAATATCTTTTGTATTTCAGTTAGATCTTATTTACACTGACTTTATGGAGGACTGCTCTAGCTACACTCCTTGTCAAAATCACAATACTCAAGTGAGAGGTAATGGAACAATAACTTTCATTACTGTTTAATATTCTGTGTTACAGTAGCATCTAGAGACACCAGTCTGCAGTGTTTTGATGAGACTTAGAGAAACTAATCTTTGTCCCACATAATTTGCAAGCAACACAGAACCCTTGATTCAAGGACTGTCTCCTAACAGTGAGGTTTCTGGCATGGGGACCACAAATTCCAGGGCTCAGGAGTTCTAATGAAAAGTAACTAAGGATAATTGAGGTCATTGTTGGCAGCAGGCTATACAGAGAGCTGCATCTTCACATAAGAGCTTTTAGGTTATGTACAATGGAAAGGTAGGCTATTTTTTGTCATTCAGATCCAACCTTCTCTGAAACTATTTTTCATTTTCTCCATTTTTTTCATCTTCATTGGTATTATCTTCAGCCTAAGTAAGTTGTAGCCTAACTTTTTGTTTTAAGATAGGCGGTGAAAGATAAATAAAAACCCCAGAAGTTTAAGATAAAAGGTAAGACTTCCATGTACTCATTCCACATGCTCGAAGATTCTTCTTTCTCTACTTTCTTTTTCATAGTGTCACGTGCATGAGTTAAGAAATCAAACCTTACACAGGCAGAAAGCGTTATGTACTGAAGGAGCTAAAACTCTATGGAAATCTGACACCAAGTGAAATGAAAGAAGGGTTTGGAGTAGATTTCCATGTAACTAAAATCACTGAAGCCTGTCAATGAGCCAGAAAGCTGCAGCAGGTGAGTGATAACTACTGAGGGTGAGTAAGATTTGTGGAGGGGGAACAAGCATAAACAATATTTTTCTTTTTTGAATTGCATATATTTGCATGTTAAACACACACCAATGTGCATCCCAGAAACATTTCTTTTTCTTGGGTTGTTTTTAACTTTTTACTTGTTGTGTTATTGGATGATCCTTGTGGTCCCTTCCAACCCTAACCATTCTATGATTCTTATGAGAGGCTACATTAATTTGTATGTGACGTTGGTTTTGGATGTTTTGAGTTTGGTATCCAACAGCATGAGCAACGGAAGTATGAAAGATATTACAAAGCTACAACTCCCTTTTTCTTTGTGGAGTTTATAATCCTTAGCACTATTAATTTTAGTATATCTGTTTATAATGTTATTTAGAACCAGACAGCAAAACCTTGCTATGAGCTTAAGCCAGTTTTCACAGAAGCTAGTGGCCAAAGTGGAGGTAGGACTTGTGAATCATCCCATGTCAAGTGATCGGATAGTTTCATTTAATTTTATTCCAGTTCTGATGGCTAGGAGCTTTGAGCATGAGAGGATTTGACAACAGTTTTGTCATGACCTAGGCTGGAACAGGAGGCTGTAGCCTTTGTTAATGGAAACCATTAAAAAAGAACTGCGTGATTTTGGCAGAAGTAGACTGAGTTGCAGTATTCACAAGAGATAATGTCTGGAATTAATTCCTTATCATAGAATGGGACTCTGTCTTACTCTATAAAGGCACAGGTGGTAGCAACAGGATAGCTGGGCTGTTTTTCAGCATGCTAGTGCTTACTTACAGACACCTATACAAAAGCACATCAGGTACGACTACAGAGTTAGGCAATCAAAGGATAATGCTCAGTTTATAATCAGTTGTGCAAACTGAATTCTTTCCTACTCATTTTGTCCAGTCCTCCTGGCCATGACAGTAGTGCCAGCAGGCCATGGGGTTTCTGACTGCATTCATGTAAACTCAAATCCATCATCATCTTCTACTGCTACTACAGAAAACTGTCACAAGTTTTCCTCCCCTGATGCCCAGCAGAGAGAATAACAAAGAGTCCCAGAGCTCTGTAAAGTGATTAAACCTGGAGAGAGTTTCTTAGATCAAATATAAGCAAGATAATTTGCAAAGATCTTTCAAAAGGAAGAATGTTAGGAGATGTAAAATGGTGGAAAATACACTGAGAGTCATAGCATTAAGCATGGAAAGAATATTTGAAACCATTTTAATCAGATCTAGAACTGCCATGTAGAACATGTAGTACTCAAATACTAGGCCACTGTACAAAGTGCAGTGTACTATGAACAGAGTATCCAAGGGGCCTTTTCATAAGTCTGAGGTCTAAAACATCCCTCTCCAAAACAAAAAAAGCTGTGGGTAGCAATGAAATGGGGTATTTTCTGATGTATGAACCAAGTACTGGGTGATGCAAAGGAGAAAGAAGAGAGAAGAACAGACAAAAAATTTGGAACAATATGCTAGTCTGTGCTTAGCTGATAATAATGTCAGAAAGACTTTTAAAAGAAATGTTTAAAAAAGTGAATTTATTTTTGTTCTCTGTTTTAGAAAGCACCTAATTCTTTCAATTAATTGATTTGAATGACAGTTGTAGACAACTAATGAGCTACAGATGTCCAACTCTATTAGCTGCAGTTAGGAAAACATGGCTTATTTATCAGTCTTTTACAAGGGGGGGGACTGAAAACTTTTTATCTGGGGTTTTGGGGTTTTTTTATTCGTGTTTAGTTCCTTCTAACTTTGCAAAAATCTTTAGCTCCATCTTCAGAGCAGTAATGTATATGCACCTTCAAACCAGAGAGGTGTGAATCCGTTAAGCATATCACAATGCGCTGGAAAGTAACATAGCACAAATGCTTTGAAATACGGTTGAAAACAAGAGAACTTAAACCAAGTATGAGGTAGAAAACTTCGAAGTACAGCACTTCCCACGGATTGGTCCTGATTCTGGCAGTTTTCTGTGCTACGTTGATTTGAGTTCTCGTATGGCTTAAACATACATGTGTGTAAATACTTTCCTGAACAAGGGTATGTTTTACGAGCGTGCACATAACAGATAGATGAAAATCTATTGGCCAGGTTTGGTGGTAAGGAGTGCAGTGAAAAGTAGTGATGTATTTAACCCAGTAAATTATCAGGTACTAAGGTGAGTGGCTTAAAGCTGCTGATGAAAGTTGACAGCTGTTAATAGTGGAAGCTGAATACTTAGGAGTCTACTGTGTTTGAAAATAGGAAAGTCATCATTTGGCAGAGTTAATGGGCCTGTTGTCGGCTGCATGGTAGCTGGGTTATAGAGTAGTAAGGCTAAGGAGGTCGGAGGAGTACAGAATAAACTAATTCTCAGCTGAAAGTATGGTTGCTTTAAAGGTCAGTACGTAGAGGCATTTCATCACTTGGCTCTAAGTGCCAGGTCTGCTTTTGGCAATGGCTTTTTTTTGCTTTTTTTGCCATCGCGTCAGTGCAGCTTCTGTCTGAGATCAGGTGGAGATACGACTTGTGCTGCTGAAATCGTTGCATCTCCCTTGCAGTGTTTTCAGAACCTACTTAAAGCTAATACGTCTTGCAGCTCAGTAACCACTTTGGGATCTGGTTTTACTGTAACCACATGGGTGCTGAATAACAGACTTAAGTCCTTATGTGCTTGATGTACATACACACATTCATTTTAATATGCTTAAAGTCCAGCTTTAGTAAAACAGATGAGTTCTTCTCAAATTCAGCAAAGTATTGCATACTGTAATTAAGGACACTGATGCTAAAACTCAAGAACATTAATGTTTGCAATGTTTTTCAATAAGGGCTAATTAAAGCAAATTTAAGTTTTAATAATAGCTAGGAGAATAGTACTTAAGACAATTCAAATTAAGCTGGACACATTATGTTCAAGACAAGTGTCCCAAAGCAACCCTAAATAATTGCCAATTGTCTTCCTTTCTGCAAAATGCAATTCTTCCAGACTTAGGAAGATACATGTTGCCCTGGAGTTTGCTTGTGATCTCTGTATCTCTCCCTCAAAGTCAGGCTGTAAAAAGAATAGCTTTAATGCCTGTGAGCTTGCTTTTGCTCCCATTGATTCAGAGCTGTGCAAAGAATGTTTGGACTGGTTCAATCAAACATTAAAAACTGTTAAAACCATAACCAGTTTGTGAGCTACCTATTAAAATCTACTCCTGACATGCCTGTCACTATCGATCTCTTTCTTCATGGGTCACAAACAGCATGTTCAGCTCAGCTGGTACTTTCTTCTTTACCTGTCAAATACAAGTCTGCCAAACAACGGAAGCATAGACAAAGAGGTTGAACCTCACTAATGCCGAGTAAATAGTTAAAATAGAAAGTGGAGCAGGAATACATATGATATGTCAAAATAGCAGTAGCTCTGGTAGCTGGAATTATACTCTCTAGATGCTGGATTGTGCCAGATACTCTAGGGACATTAACTCATTCCTAAAAGTAGGCAATACACCACCAAGAAAAACAGGCAGCAAGTGCATGTGTGGGAGTTCTCCGCTGGTTACCAAAACAACGAATGTTTTCTGAAAAAAAAGCTGAGTAGTCTCCACCAGTAATTCAGGGAACTGAAGGGTCATATGGAGAGGATTGGAGGTCACTTTTCACAACCCTGAGGGACAAAGTTTTAATAGGAAGTACAGCTGCTCTCCCAGTCCTACACTGACCTGAAGAAAAAGCGTGGTTTCTTAGCAAAACACAAATTTGTATGAAACAAGAACTGGTGATACCAGTAAGTTCTAAGATAGTCTTCAGGCAATTGCCTGCCCTGACACTGAAGTCAAGCCAAGATTTTCCTGGCCAGTGAAGAGAGCATTTCCCAGGATATACCCATTCTCATCTCCTACTGATCCTCTACGCTGTACTCATTAGAGTGTGTGTGTATTAATATTGGCCCTTCCAAAATGCCCAGACACCTGAAATAAAGCAAGTCTTGCCATGTGTAAAACGTAGTAAAGGAAATAAGGATAACTGAAACACTGGTCAGATGGCAAATTTTTATACTCTGCGCTAGTAGATGTGGTCCTCTAATATGAACTGGGTTTATTTTGTAGTATCATTCAATACTTTTTTTAATAAGAGTCTTTTAGTCACTGTTTCTACTTTTTGTATTCTAATACTAGAAGAGAGTTGACATTCTCTGCTGCTTAATTCTGATTTTAATTAGTCTAAGCTACCAATCTGCTTGTGTCAACGTAATGATGGAAAGGGGAGGGAGGGGGATACACAAGTCAGATCTTGCAACTTGACGACTAATGGGCATTAATAGATACACTTACAGATGTATTAATAACACTGTGACCTAATCTATGTGCAGTGCATTACAACTGTCTGTTCATACTCTTCCAAGAGCTGTTATTAGAATCTCATGTCAGGAATGTCATGTGGATGGCTGAAATAAGGCAGTAATTTTGTATAGCTGCATGTAATAATTTTAACATTTTTCTGACTAGTAGGTTTTGAGTGTGCGGAACATTCAGTGAGTATTCTAGAGACACAAGAATGTAGAAATTGGGGTTCAAACTGCTGAAGAAAATGTTTGTCTGGGACAAACGCTGCTAAATACAGCATGCAAATGCAGGTCCAACCTAGTTGGACCAGTCCTTCCCATCTTTTCTGCTAAATAACAGATTAAAATTACGGACCAGAAACTTCTTGGTATCACCTTTCCATATACTGGGCAATGAGCCATCCTGCAAACTCACTTTATAAAGATGTTTTTATATGGCTTCAAATTTCCACCATTGCAGTAGCTCATCTCCTCTAACACCTAAGATGCCTGAGACACAAGGGAAATCAGGAAAAAGGGAAAGCTGTGCCTCAGTGTCTCACTGGATTTCATTGCATGGGGGTTGCTGGAAAGCTGCAGAGTCTCTTTCAGCTCAGACATTTGGCATTTGAAAAGTAGGTCCAACATCTCTGGTTCCACTGTCACAGACTACGCTGAAAATACCACTTGGCACAGGGGCTTGATGAGGCAGTTTTTGGAAAGCAGAGACAATGTTTGTTAGCATTAAAAAAATACCGAAATAGCGATATACAAATGTTTGCATCCTTCTACCCCTTGATGTTCCAGGATAAAAGTGAAATAAAATCTAACCCTTTAGTGGGCTGTTTCTGTTTTATACCATCGCAAGTTCATTTTTACTTGCATATCAGAGAGCATTTGCTCTCTGTCAGTTTGAGTACTTTGAACAGGAGATGCAAATCCCTGTCCTCATCCATGTAGCTGGAATTATAAAATCAAGAGGTATGAACCAACCTGACGGAAGGTCATGCTGGAATTCACTAGAATAAACAGGAATTGGAATATTGGTTTACTGGAAGAGGGGTTCCCTATTTAGCAAGGCATGTTGCCTTTCATTAAAAATACTTTTAGGAACTACATCCCAATTCAGTTATTCAGGGTGACTGTGGGAACATGCTGTCTTTAAATGATGCATCTGGCTAATAAAATACTGTCTCAGCTAAGCACAAAAGGGTGGCATTATTTACTATCAGCATGTGAGAAGAAACTGAATTTACATCTGCATTTCTAGCATCCATTTTCCAGAGTGGAGCTGTAAATATTCTGTGGATTAAATTATACAAATTACAAATGCATAGAAGCTAGAAAATATATAGTTTTACCTATGCTGCATTTCTACATAATATCATAATGTGTATGTATAGAAGAGTTTTGTTGCCTTTCCCCTGTAGTAAGGACATGAGCTTTTATTCAGTTTCTTAGAACCAGCTTGTTCTACTGAGAAGCAGAACTTGCAGCGAGTGCATAATTGCTCCTTACCCTGCTGAATTTATCTTTAGAGATTTTCACAAAGCTCAGCTTGCAAATGTCGACTTCCTTTTGTTGTTTCCCCTTGTTCTTGCATTATACCATGCATCATTCCATTAGTCCACAGCTTAGTGCTCGTTGAACTATATCATTCTTTTTGTGCCTAATAATGTTTACTAAGGTTTTAACAGCATTCCTGCACACAACAATAACTGTAGCTGAGATGAAAAACACAACCATTTCAGTGCAAAACAATTAGCTTACATATCCTTGAGACATTGCTTCTGTTATAAAATGCAAGTTAAAAAGGAAGAAACCGTGCATGTTAATTGGAAATAACAAAAAAAAATACAATACTGACTTGTACTCTGATGTAGGAAAATGCAGTATTTAAACACTGCAATTAATAGGTTCATTTCATCGAGAATATTTCAGTGCTTTATAGTCTTGCTTTAGAAGTCTGCACAAGTCATTCTGATCATCACAGGTACTTCAGGGTACTCCTGTATTACTCAGGAGACTGACAGAAAATTATCTACCCCTTTTTCCTTCCTTGTACCCAGGCCTCTTAGAACATCACTGTTCTCTGCATCTGTGCAGGCAGTCTTCCAGTCAGGCCAGCAGTATGCATTCAGTGCCGGGCACTGAGTGTACCTGGCATCACCAAGAGTTACCCAGTACCAAGCTTTCTTTGAAGTCTGGTAGAAGACCTTTCTGGGAGAGCCAAAACTCTCTTCTGCAGAAATACAGAACAAATCCAGGAGACAAAAAGCCATTTATGTAGCCAGACTTGCTTGTGAACCCAGAAGAGGTTGGAAGCGTGTCAAGCTGCTGCCACCTGCTGTTCGTTCATTTTCAACCACTGCAGCTCCAGCAAACCGAATTCACAGGAGCTAGAGGAAATTGCAAATCATTTTGTTCTTTAGGGAGAAGAGTAGGAACGACCTACTGTATTTATCCCAAGAGTAGGCAGGCGCTGCTTAGACCTAGGGCACTAGTGCCAGTCCTGTGATTGCTAGCATTCAGTACCTTGTCTTTTCTACCCTGCAGTCGCTGCTCTTGTCAGTGACTTAAATGTGTGACCTTGAGAAAGCCAATTAAGCTTTTTAATGTTATTTTCCAAGCTCTAAAAGGGAAATAAAACTTTCAGTGTTTTTCACAACAGTTTCTGAAGGTGCTGAATATATTGATGTGGCTGTTTAGGAGTGTGCTTTTTATTATTATCTCTACATCTTAATTCCTTCAGAAGGCTATTTTAATATAGCTCCCATTGTAATAAAATTCTCAAACTTTGTTAATAAGTAAGCACTAATATTCAATCATAAGGCACTAAGTCTGCTTCAGTCATACATGTAATAGGATGAAAAGAGAACAGCTTGAAACAACAGGGGGAGGTTAGAGTAACACAATGTTTTTGTAAAGATCTGCATCCACACATTATATGCAGCTCTGTGCAGTCATCAGTGGGGTCATCAAAAAAATTACAGGATGCTTCTGGAGACATGCTTTTAAAAGATGTCAGTAATGATGGAATTTCAAGGGAAAGTCAGAACTCAAGTTGACAGGTTGCATGTTTACTAATAGGTGCCAATTCGTGAAAGCTCCACGGTATATTAGGGGCAATGAGTGTAATGTATACTAGCCAAACAGCTAAGAGCTCTGAGTATTTTTGCTACCTGTAGGTACCACATATTTTTGAAGGGAATTCTTTCCTGGTGGTGGCACTGTAGTGCAAACTGTCCTGACCTTGCTGCCAAGCATGGAAGGGTGAACCACAGAAGTGTTAACTGCTGGCAGGTGTTTTTCTGTAATCCAGAGGAGTGTCTCTGTGAGGGGGAATTTGATGGCCCTGCCTGAAGATGAAGTGAACTGGTTCCCAAGCTGGCAGCTGTCTCAGGGAGAGCAGCAAAGTCCTGCAACTATCAAGCTTGGGAATGGCCTGGAGCCTGACACCCAGCTTGAAAACTCAGGTTTTTAGTTACGCTTCTGAACACTGCCCATGTTTACTACAAAGCAAGCGTTCTTTTGGTCTGGAAGAGACCAGAATAAACATGAAGTATGTCAGTTATGTCTTTACAAAATGACCTGAAAGCAATATATTTGTCCACACATATTTAATCAGTATTTCAAAATGAGATATTTCTAAGGTCAGTGCCATTGGAAGATGTTTAGATGTGTGTCTGCTCTACATAATCCAAGCTGCAGATGTAAGGCATTTTGTGACTGCTTATGTGTATTTTCTGTACTCTTTTAGGCAAATGAGCAAGATTGGACAATGCAGCATAAACTGAATAGCATTTAAGAAAGCACACTGGGGACAAACTGCCCACTAACAATGTACAATGTGCAGCTGCTTCAGGGAGCTTAGTCTCTTATTTCCAGTCTTTATGTCAAAAGACAGGACTTGTTCCTCTGTTGCTGCTTTAATGACTTCCTTTTCTCAGGTACAAAGTTTTGTTTAAATGGTGGTATTTCTCCCAGTTGTTTTTTCTTTTGGTCATAATGAGAGGGTATACACGGAGGTTGCTGTCTGTGATAAGAGCATCTTGGAGCCACTTGGCTTTTTCAAGGCAAAATTAACTCTAGAGAATCACAGGGAGATTCAAGTGGCACTGTTCTAGTATGAGTTATGCTCCATCCTTCAGCATGACAGATTCTGCCATAACTGACGATTTCTCACTTCCGATCTATGGAGAATTAAAAACCCAAGTGTTTATTTTAAGGAAAAAAAAGGTGTCCCTCTTCGTTCTACTGTGGAAGCAGGGTAATTCATCCCTCACATACAAAGAAGTGATAGCAGTGCATCTCTACTTTCAGCCAGAGAAGTCTCCGTTAGTCAATTCAGTAGCACAAGTTAGAAATTTTATCTTTATTCAAAGAGCAGCTGGGGTGTGAAGAAGTTGGTTTTACCATTTTTAGTAAGGGTTTTTGTTGGCTATCGCTGTTGGCCTGAGTGTAAAACAAAAACCTTATCCAAGATCTCATGAATATGGAGATTTTTAAATTAGGACAAAGTGATTAATTTTTAATGTTGTTTGAATGTACACCGGAGCTTTTTGTTTTCAGTTTGAACCACAAGCACAAAAAGAAGGCAAGAAACTTTTCCTGTTTGCTGGTTATCTTACTGGAGTAAGGCATTGCCATTCTCTGGTGTCAATCACTTTTCTTACCTTGAATGAGTCACTTTAATCTTCAGTACCTCTGTTTCTCTGACTGTAAGATAGAGACAAGTTTGCATTACTTTGTGAGTAAATCTCTCTGAGGACTAAATATATACTCCAGACTCACTGTTTCATCTGCAAAACATCCTAAGACCTGTTCATGTGATACTTTGACTTCAGCTGAATATTGATAAATACCAGAAATACTGAGAAAATACAGTCCTTTGAGATTTCCATGGAAACTGGTCACCACATGCTCAAACAACCTGTAGGGTAGTTCAGCTAAGCCACTGAGACATCTCAGATGTCTCACTGATAATCCTATTATGGTAAAGGTAAAATAGCTCATGCCCTCAACCTGTAGGTTCAAGGAAGAACATAGTTGTTTGCTCCTTTCAGAGCTGGAAACATCACTTTCCAGAGAGGAGGGGTACACATACCAGTTTTTGAAAGGTTGTGCTGGACCTCATTCCCTGTTTTTCCTTTCTTCTTTCAATGTTTCTTACTGATAGTGTTGTGATACAGATATTTTTTTTTCATTTCTGTTCACACTACAGAGTTATATAATAGCCCCTGTCATGACTGGAGCAGCAGAACAGGATACAGTGTTGACATGAGGCTAGTCTGCAACATTGCAGGTGAAAGTCTCTGAACAGCTGCGGATGGGAAAATTAATTGGAGAAAATCAGATATCAACTCCTTCTGATAGGATCCTATCACCATGCCTTATCACAGAATGAGTCACTGAGTTTGAACAGTACCCCTGGAGATTGCCTAGTCCAACTGTTGTGCTCAGAGTGGAGTCACCTAGAGCAAGTTGCTCAGACCATGTCCATTTGAGTTTTGAATATCTTGAAGGATGGAGAGCAGGTTGTTTCAGTGTTCAACCACCCACACAATACAGTGTTTGGGTTTGTTTCTTATGTTTAAGTGGATTTTTCACAGTTCATTTTGTGCTTACTGTGCCTCTTGTCCTGTCACACTGGGCACTACTGAGAAGATCCATCTTCTGCCACTCCCCCAATCAGGTCCCAGCTCTCTCAATCGCCTCATATGACACATGCTCAATGCTTTAATGATCTTCGTGGCCCTCTGCCAACTTGCTGCAGTACATCCATATCTTCCTTGCACTGGGCCTAGACTCCAGATGTATCTCATCAGTGCTGAGTAGAAGGGGAGAATCACCTCCCTCAGCCTACTGGCTACACTCTTCCTATTACAGGCCAGGATACCACTGAGCTTCTTTACCACAAGGGTGAATTGGTGGCTCATCATGTTCTACTTGTGTCCACCAGGACACCCAGGTCCTCTTCTGCCAGGCTGCTTTCCAGTCACTTGGCTCAAGCCTCTACTGTTGCATGAGGCTACTCCTCCCAAGTTACAGGACATTGCATTTCTTGTTGAACTTCATGAGGCTTCTGTCAGTCCATTTCTGCAGACTATTGATGTCGCTCTGATACACTCCCAACTATGGAGTGTATCAGCCACTGCTCCATGTTTCGTATCATCTACAAACCTGCCAAAGGTGCACTCTGTCCCATCATTCAGGTAGTCAATGCCCTTAAACAGTATTGGCCCCAGCATCAGCCACTGGGGTACACCGTTATAGACCAATCTGCAGCTGGAGGTCATGGCACTGATCACAGTCCTCTGAGCCTGGCAGGTCAGGCAGTTCTCAGTCCACCAGGTCCACTTACCTAGCCTGTTTGTCTCAGTTTGTCTATGAAGTCTTGAGAAACAGCATCTTACAGACAGTGTTTGAGATATGTCTACTTGCTACTTTATTATTTCAGGGTACTAAGTTTGAAATACGCAAATATATGAGATGCCATAGGGGAAAGTGTAATAAAATATCTTAAATTGAGATGCATGACCTTTCTTAGATTTGCTCACTCCAACACAGTGTTTTGGGATAGTCCAACTAGGTTTACTGGCATGCAACAAATTTGCCTGATTACAACAGATGAAAAATATTGCTTAGGCAATTGAAAGTGAGGGTTGTCAAGGTCATGGGCTGATTATGGAATGCTTTTCAGTGGCTCTCTCCTGATGTGCGAAGTTGCTATAGTGATTATCCATCTGCTTTTACAGCAACTTCATAAACATCAAGGAAAGCTAATCCATTTGCCTGTAATATTCATTCTGAATATTAAACTGTTATAAGAAAGAGAGTGATACTTGACACTTCTAGTTCATTAAAGGTTTCCCTGGACAGATCTGAAATGGTATTACAGAGCATTTTGGGCTCTAGACAAAAGTTTGTCAGACCTACTAAGCAAAGGAAGGAAATTACCCATGTAAACAAGAACAGCAACTTGTGCTGATAAATCTTATCCAAAATTCCTGAAATAAATTGTATGTCTGTAGTGTGTATATATATGTATAACCAAAGGAAACACGACAGTGTAGTGTTTATTCTTTGCTAGATATGGGTACTATTGTAGTACAGTATCAATGCACAATTTAAGTATCATGTCTTTGTGTCAATTTAATTAATGAGCCCTGCATATTAGGACCTGCCATCTGTTAACTGCATAAAGGATGTAGTCACCTGGAAGATCCTGTAATTCAGGCAATAGCACAAGGGTCTCAGTGGACAGGGATCCTTTTTTCCCTTACCTCGTCGTGTTTCAGTTCCCTTTCTTTGTAAAATAAAGCATAGACAATAAAATAGTAACTTTCTCAAGCTCTGACAGAGCACTTCAATCACCAGATATCCTATACATTTTGCAAGTAAATACCTCTCCATTGTTGCAAGCATAGTAAGGTCGATTCTGGAATGACATATAATTACATAGCATATGTGTGTGTTTGTGTATGTAGTCATGCAGATACTGTTGTTCTTTTTAGAACATTGGCAAGGATTGCTTTTAGTTCCTACTTCTGCATCGGACTTTGGAAATAATAGCTAAGATTTTCAGATAACTCTAAAAAAAATAGGTCATGCTGTGATACATAATTTCAATCACAAAGAGATTTTCTGGTTTGTGCATGTAGCTTCTCGCACAGCAGGATGAAGTTCCAGAATTGGAGATCCTGAACACCCCTGTAATACAATGAATAAATAATAGTGCCTGATCCAAAAGCAATTAAAAGTAACTCAGCTTTAAGTCATACTTAAGCACAAATGATAAATTGGGAACAGACCATAGCATCTTGCAAGACATCCAGCTGTTAGATCTTGACAAATATTTCTTCCTAGCCAGGCATTTCATTGCTTATGGTTTCACTTCAAGCTCTTTAAGAAAGTTGTCAAGGGACCTTTCATTTTAGGGACTGGGAAATGTTATTTACTTTTTGAGAGAAGGGAAAAGGAACCAGATACACTTTCTGGCAAGTTGTCAACAGCAGCTTGATGTTTTGCAGCCTACTCTGAAGAATGTAAAACTACTGAAAGTCTTGAAAACTGTAATCTTCCCTTGATGCGGATGGGAAGGCATCCCACAGTAGGACTGTGTGAAGTAGGATGATTTTAATTTATTAGAACACTTAAAATACTGAAGAGACAACAATCCTTTCTCACAGCTAAAGACCTTTTAAAGATTTAAACTACTCAGGTAATTGGAATTTGTACATTACAGAGCCAGAACCCCAGAACTGTATAATGCAGGGACATGTATACATAAGAGCAAATCGAAAAAGTGGATCCGTTTTGGGGAAAACTCTGTAACCTAAGGGAACTAACCAGTCATACTCAGCTTTTTCTTTAGTCAGTACTGAAAACAGAAGTAGAAATAAGAGAAGTATGTGTGAGCTTCCCACTTAACCAGTCAATCCTTTTAATCCTTTTTTTTTTCTTTTTAAAAAGCAGTGAGGCTGTACCCAGATAGTGGGCTTATGAGAAATAAATAAGACGTTGTGAATGACTGTGGTATTTGCTTGGTAGGGAGTAGGCAACTGGTATAAAGGATGGCAAAATATTTGGACAAAGATCCTATGTACGAGATTGTGGATTTGCTTATGATAAATAGTCTAATGGCTGATAAAACCAGGAATGTGTGGCCATCTAACATAGGCAGCCAAGTGTCCATGTTCTAACAGTAGCAGAAAGAAGATGCTTAGAGGAGATGGGAAGAAAAGAGAATCTTGGAAGATGGGCTCTTAGTAGCCCTCTAGCTTGCATGGCACTTGGAAAAGCACCTGGAAGTCCTGTGGAGGGAATATTTAGAAATAGGTGCAAAGATACTGGCAAATCTGAGAACCAAGTATCAGCACTGAGTTTGGTGATGCCTACATATGCCTGCTTGGGCATGATGGCACCCAGCTCCTATGGTGAGGCATATAATTGGCATATCATGAATATTTTTATTCAGCATGAGTTTGCTAGCTAGAAAGCCCTTGATTCGGCACAGGAGTCAGTGTTGGTGAAGGCAGTGTTGTCATTTAAGTGGAACAATAAATGAAAGCAGGAAGATAACAGGCCAAAGATCAAACGGATGAACTGCAGTTTACCTTGGCAGGGACTTGTGGGGTTTTTTTCAGAACAAAATTGAGTAAATGCAATAATTTAAAAATGGGACTCAATGGAGCAACTGAGCTCAGTTCAAGCAGGCCATCAGCAGGTACAGTTACTGGGATAGATAACTGGGCAGGAGGCTTCCTTGTAACTGCTCAGTGCCAACTCTTTTTCTCCAGACCTTCTCTGTGGAAGAATACCCACCCTGTTCTTCTAGAAATGGGTATTCACTTACGCACCCCATTATTCAGAAATGTCAAGAGCAGGGACTAAGAGGCAGGGACTTACCCTTCTACTCACCTAGGAAGAAAGATAAAGATTAAATTAACTTAGCTCAAAAAGTCTAACTAATTTTCTGGGTTTGGCTATCTTTGTAGAGTGAAGAAGTCTCCTGAGACAAGTAGGAAATAGATCAAAATAGCCTGTTTGGGTTTGCACTGAAAATTTGAGTGCTACAAAGGCTAAACTCCCCAGATACGGATCAGAAAACATGGTTTGGTTTTTTCCTACCTATATGAAGGAAACAGGTTTTTATGCCTCAGTGCTTTGTTGCGGGTTGTTATGCTCTGTACTAGAGAGTGCATAGCTGTACTACAGGCGCAGCTGTCGCCAGTAAACAGCCTGACCACAGTCTCACACCTGGATGAATACTATTAAACTCTTATCTTTCACGAGATTTGCAAGCTCATTGTATTTAATGTTCATGAAAATGCCAGGTTTGCGCAGGTACCCAGGTTCTAAAGGCTATTTGAATTTACAGACGTGCACTCTAGTTTACAGTGAGTCAGATGGTTGCAAATAAAGCTTTCAGTCGTACAGTCCAGTCTAAAAAGTTAGCTATGGTAGATAAAGAAGGGGTTACTTCCCCAGCCACGTCATTAATATAACTTGGCATTTTAGTTCTCAGAGGGGTGGGAATGAGGAAGGTTGTGTTGGTATCTCCACCCTTGCAGGATTTTCAGTAGCTGTCATCCAATTGTTTTCTCTGGAGTCCAATTTAGAATTTCCTTGGGATAGGCAAGGAGGGGGACTATGCACTCTGTGAAAAAACAAATTTGCAAAAGTTCAAGTGCTCTGACAGAAACTATGGAAGAATTTGCTATATTGCACTATATTATAAACATTCTTGGACTCTATTCATAATTCGTCTATCAAACTTTAAAAAACAGAATTTAGAAACTGAAGCCCTTGTTGCCTGGGACTCTGCTGAAGGTACAATACCCACAACAGTGTCTCAAAAACCACTTTTTTGCCTCCTTTTACACTGTATTTAATATTTTTTCATCCCCCTCTCCATTTTCACTGCCCTTTAAGTCTGTTCAGTTGGGGAATGACATATGATAACATTTTTTGTGGTCAGAGATCCTCCCCAGCCACATGTCAGATTTCCTTTCTCTTCACTGCTCTGACTGGCACTCAAAGCATTTGTTAGGGTTTCTTATTTTTTTCTCAACTGTCTGTCCGTTAGACCATTTCTTCTCCACCTTGCACAATCCTGAAGTTGGACACTGAATAGTGCCTCTTGATGATACTTGTTTTAGAACAGTGCAGCCCTTCCAAAGGGGGAAAAAAATTTTCAGGTTTGTTCTGTTTGTTTTTTTATGGCCAATGCTTGTATAGCAAGCTCTGTATCTAAATAAGGTGTTTAAATTTTTTTAAGAACAACTCTATTTACCCATGGTTTCCCCTTTGCACTTGATACAGGTCAAAATTGCACAGCAATGTTTTCCAACATCATCAATAATTCACAAACTATAATGGAGCTGAGAATCATTTTTTATTCATAGAGCTTTTTTTTTTTTCTTCATGAAAATCTCAGGCTTGGTTTGTATATGGCAGAAATAACGTATGACAGGGTGTGAACTTTATTGGCAATAGAGTATGCAGGTCTCAGATACGTTGTTGAGCAGAAGGCTGTGAGGCCACTTGTACTGGAGAAGAGAATCTTAACTCATTAGGACCCATACGCTATGTGGCTGCTTACAGAGATGTATTATTTCCACTGCATTGACCCTGTCAAGAAGTGTAGGCTTAACATCTCATCTGCTGCTCCCTAAAATGTTAAGACATTGTCGGAGAATATGTCAGAGAGAAAATTCATCAATATTGCTTTTCCTGAAAGTACCACCCTGCCTGGAACTAGTAGCCACTTTAAAGTCAGCAGCAGTGAGCCTGTGAGAGCCTAGCTCACAGCACATGGCCCCAGGGTCCTCAGTATCACATGCTAGGGCAGGGAGCAATCCAGCAGAATAACTTCGAAACACGAGGAGAGTTGGCACTGTGTCTGTGTGGCATGGTCCTGCCTGGCTGCAAGGGTATCTGGAGTCATCGACACCGATTTTGTGGGCACAGTCAAGACCAGATAATGTAGACACAGTTCTGGCATCTCTGGGAGTTACGTGGCCATGCGTACACATCTTTTGGGACATGAGAAGAATCACCTTACACAGTAGGGGTTTATTTGCATGAATGACTAGGAATTGACATCTGGTTGACAGGAAACGGTCCTTCACCTGTGCTTTGCCCCCCGCTCATGACTGGCTGAAATCTGTGGGTTAGATGATGATCTGCAAGTGAAGGCAAATACTACTAACGTACCTGTGTGTTCTCCACAGCTGCCTTCATAAGAGATCAGAAGCCCTTGACCTAAAGACATGATTTATGATGAGAAAATTTAAAACCAGCTGGATTTTACAGAGCCCATTTTGGCGTTCATTAACTAAGCTCTTTCTAGAAGAATTGAGCAACAGCTCACATCACTGTTTCTGCATATAACAGAAGGCAAGCAATAAAACTCCATCAGCTTAATCCCATTTACAGTGAATCTAGAAAAGGGACTTTGTCAGCTGCCTAACTAAGCAAATGAGAGGCTGAATGATATGTAACATTGCTTACTGTAGAAAATAATATTATATAATCATCAGTCATGCAGTTTGCAAAGACAAATAATCAATCTGTTATAATTGGTATCCTACTGCTTTGAGGCATAGCCTCTAAGTCTGCAGGGGAAAGTTGAACAAATTAAGCTATTCAGGTGACACACTGAGCTTAGCCAGGTCTTCTCCCCAAAATTTCTCTGTTACTCAGTGGAGAGACAAACATACTTCCTATCAGCAACAGAGTACCAAAATGTGTTTTCTCCACTGAATCACCTCTGGGAGAATCCCATTTCATGCCTAGTTGCTCAAAATTGGGTGATCTTAATACTTCCCTATATTAAATAACACTTAAATTTGGACAGCATTTCAGTGAATACTCGGTGATATGCTTGTCATCTGGTTTAGATTAACTACTTCCCAAAAGAGCAGAATCAATGAGGTGCACTGAGTTAGGGCCTGATGTTTCAATCCTAGCAGTCAATTCCGTATTCACAAAAAAAGGGGAGAATGGGGTTTCATGGTGGCAGGCTAAGCAAGGAAATCTTTCCCTCTGCAGTCCTCAGCTGCCAGAACGCCGCTCACCAGAGACACACAGCAGGAAATGCTGAAATTGCGTCCTATTAAACTGGCAGATACTCATTGGAAGGCTGTGCATGTTCTACTGTCAATCATCCTATTAAAAAAAAGGTCTTTTAAATCGCAGTGCTGTGAACTCACCTTTCCTGCAAGGTCACTTTCAGCTAAATTGTTAAGTATTTTAAGAATACTACATATTTTGGATTGAGCAAAAAGGGTAAGATTTGCCATTTGTTTTTCATGAAATACTGTTTAGTTCAAAGCCTTACGTTGAGTTAAGCCATTTACTCATGAGTCACATGTGTCAGGACTTTGCTGAATTTCTCCTGGGGCTGACTAGGAGGTTATCTGGGCAGCAGATATTCTGGGCCATGAGTAGAAATAGCTAGGGACTGATGAGAACAACTGGGCTTGAAGGCAGCAGACAGAGGGCAAGTCAGCACAGAATTACTGCTGCTTTTGTCTGGGGATTGAAATAGCCTGTTCTATCCCCAGTGCCTCTAGTCACCAGCTACATGTGTAGTCTTACAGGCCTGAAGCTAACAAAGCTTTTAAGCATGTTGTCAGAAAGGGTTGAGACTGCACATAATTCACAACTGATGACAGGATAAAAAATAAGTTACTTTCAGACTCATCTGCAGTGCTGACAGTCTGAGCAGAGGAGGCCAGAGAGGAGACTAATCAGATTCAAGTTATTCAACTTTTCTTCTCTGCCTGTTACTAAGCAGAGAAACTGGTAGTCAGGTAGGTTTTAAAGAATATAAATGAGTCAGCAGTTCCATTTTATGACTGTTTCAAAATCCATTTTCTTCCTTATTAGGCCATTGTCACCAAGCTTTTAGGGAAATGTTACTAGATAAAATAAAAAATCCATCAAAATCATTTAAGCAGTGAAACTGAGGGCTGTTTGCTTTCGGTTGCAGAGAAGGTAAATGGAGTGAAGTATCCCACACTAGGCAGCTGTGGTGTTGTCCACCTGCTAGTAGGCGAAGCCAAAAATCCCCCCCCAAAACAGAAGAAATGAGGACTGAAAGCAACCCAGCAGTACTAAATTTGTGATCCCCGCTCTGTCCCAGGTTTTCAAAATAATCTCAGCAACTCAGTGAACATAGATACTCTAAAGTGTTTGTAGGTGTCCAGCTCCCACAGATGTCAGCCCAAATAGGTGTCCAGTGCTTTGTGTCTCTGGGATTTAATTTCTGTAGACCTCACATACTGATCTGTGAAAAGGAATAAAGAGAATCGGGTTTTCACTGTAGCCTCCCCTTCCCACCGTGGTGTCACGAGGCTGAACAGTGCAGGGCTCGGTAGCTGCTCCTCTGCAGCAGAGGAGACTGCCCTGGCGTCAGTCCCTCCTCGGCCTCACCTAGCCCTGCTCACCAAAACGCTTAAGAACACGTTCAGGTGCTTTTCTAAATTGTAGCCTCTGATACAAATTAGGAGGAGCAGCTCTCATTACATTCTTCAGACCTCTGAGAAAAATCAGGGACGATAAGAGGTGAAGTGACTCAAATGAGGAGGTAACTGATCAATACCAACACACATCAATATAGCACAGTCCCAGATTCCTCCCATCTGGAAGTAATATTCATGGCGATCATTTGGAAGCAGAGCAGCTGGAGATTGGAGCAGCAGGGGGGAAAAAAGAAACAGTATATTTCTGTCTTTAAGATCATGGAATACAGCAACAAAGAAGAGGCAGAAGCTTAATTTGTTAATAAAAAATAATGATGGGCCTGTAAGTAAACTGCACATTAGTCAGCACTGTGGTGCTCCATAGCAGAACTTCGTGCCTTTAGTCACTGAGTTTTTGCTGTATTTGACAATGATATACAACTACTGGGTAAAACCCTTAAGTACAGTTTTCTAAATCTGTATTTATATTGAGGCAGATTATTTATCTTTTTGACAATATTAATCACTCAAAATATAATCTGTAAATTAAAAACTGTATAATATTGTTACCCAGAAGTAATGCATCCAGCTGAGAATATTTGTCTTCTCTGTTGCTCTTCTACTAGAAAACAGTTATTACGTGATTCACTTAACTATTTCTGTGTTAATTATGACATAATTTTGCTATAGTTTTTTCAGGCTTCTGTAAATTAAATGAAACAGTTGATACCTTGAGATTCTCTGCAGATTCTGTTTAAGATGGTGGGGGTTTTGGAAGATTAATATATATTGCAAAGTATTAGAATATACAAACATTTTAAAGCCTACAAATCTTTGCCAAGCTGGACAAAACAATCTAATACAAAGCACCTAGAGTAAAACTTCAGAGTAGCTGTGCTAATTAACATTCCCATGGTCCATTTCCATACCAAGGGCCTGGTATAAACGATTTCAATAATACATCATAGATGCTAGTGGTACTCTGCACAGATGTTCTGTAGTTGGATCCAGTAAATGAGCACCGGCTGCCCTAGAGCAGTCAGCCATTGCAGGTTCCTTCCTGGGTGTCTTAAGGATCACATCACAATCCATGAAAATATCAATGGGACAGGAAAACAACTAATTAAATTTACAGACTCCTACCTTGTCTGCAGAATCATCCAGTAGAAATCTTGACAGATTTTCCTTGAAGTCTAAAAAAAAAAAAAAGGGGGCAACAATAAAATGCACCCCCCCAAAACAAATCACTGTGTTAACACTCTCCTAATCAGTTAGAATTTTATATGCAACTGCACTGTAGAATTTGAAGTCTTTGCAAACCTAATTGCAAATTAGGTTACAGAGCAAAAGTGTGATTAATTTGTAATCCTCAGGCCTGTTGTACTAGATAAATTCTGATTCCTTTCATTTTTTTTTATTTTAATAGTAATTTTTGGCTGACAAATATCAAAGCCCTCTGAAAATTTCTCAAAACAAGATTTATCTTTAGCTTGTATAATATGTTATGTCTGTAGGCTAGAAATTATTACTGAGTGCCATGTAAGGTGACACAGTTTTATGTACTTTTAAAATGCCATATTCATTCTCTAGCCTAAGGAATTAGTGAGCTCTGGAAAATATTTTTCATGAAGTTGGTTCTTTTAGATTGTTACGCCATTAGAAGAGCCATTTAGAGGGCCACTATAGAATAAAACAGTGACTGTGAGTGTCAGGTCCAGTTCAAAGACCAACTAGGAAGCAAATGAATAGAAGCCAGGTTTCATTTGTTTTTTCTACTGAGAGAGCAAGACATTAGTTTTCAGATTTTAATTGTAAGTGCGTATTCATCTCTATCTTGACCTTTTTTAAAGTTTAATATTTGATTTAAACAGATATTGTGGCTTTGTTCCTGCTGTTTTGCTGACAACTAGCAAATACATGGTCCTCATCTTCAGGGAGGTTTATATAGCTTCACAGAAGTAAATGGAACTATGTTCAGTTGTTTAGGTTGTGGCAGAGTTTGGTAGAGTAACCTGTCTAGAAGAGTTAGGTGTCCTTTTCTATTCAGGTTTTTGTCCTTCTGTGAAAGTCACAAAGGCAAATACTCTCCATTAGAAACCTTAATAAAACAGCATTTGAATCCTTAGCAGGCCACAAGAAATGAATGGTGCCTCTCCCTACTACTCTGGTGCATTTGTGACAGAGCCTGCTGAATGGGACACGGAAGCCCTACACTGTTCCCACTAATCCTGTTGCTATATTTTCATAACGTACTTTGGAGTTCAGGGATTCAGCTCAGTAGCCCCTGAGTATTGCTCTCTGAAATTCACGGGATTTGTCTCAAAGAACTGAAAGCATATCTTAACCAGATTGCTGAGAAAATATTTCAGAGCCCCGGGAGCTGTCAATTTTTTCCCTTTTTGACTGACTTTTTTCTCTTTTTTTTTTTGTACAACAAACAAATAGTAAACATCTGTATCATTAATTACCTTTATAAGGCCTATGTGCAGTTACTAATCATTTTACTCTGTTTTCTCTGCCTCCTTTGGCTCATTTTTTTCCAGCCTAAGGTTCACATCTTTTCACTGTATTTCTTTGGTCTATACTCAAGAATTTTATTTGGATGTGAGATTCAAGGTGGTCATCATTCAATTATATTAAATCATCATTTTATTATGTTTGCTCTCCATAAGAGATTGTAGCATTACTCACATGATTGGTTCTGCTAATAGCCGTTCTCAAAATATAAGACCTTACAAAATCAGAAGTTTGTTTATACTTCTTCATTTTATGAAGTATAATTTTCATTACACTATGTTAGTTTTTGGCATGTATGTGTGAAACAGTTGGGTTCTGAATACGGGTTGATCAAAAGCCCTCCCCAGAAATATCCCAGTAAATTTGATCTCAATTTTACATAGAGACAGCATAATTTACATAGGACATTAGACAGTACAAACAATGTTGTAAAATTATGACTTTATCTTTTTTCCTGAAACATTAAAGGAAAAGAGTTCATACTTGTAACAATAGGTAAAAAGTCTAATACCTGTAACGAAAACAGTATCTATGCATGCATTTGTACTCATTTTCTATCAATTTATGTAGAGTGAAGAAGACAGATTTCGGCATATATACAGATACATATATGCACCTATAAATGAGGTGTCTAGCACACTGTGTGGTTTATATTTCATTCCATAGCTCAGCTAAATTGCAGTCAAGAAAATTTCCAGCTTGAAACTTCCCGGTTAGTGTGAAAAGCTTTTAGTTTTCCATGTAGTTACAGAAGATCATACCGGAAGAGGTTCTTTTTGAATGCTCCAGAGATGGGTGTGCATAATTCACTGTGATCACAGAACTGAAATTATCATGCAGGGAAGATTAATATAGATGCAATCTATGGCAAATATACTCACAACTGCCTTAAAGGTAAAATGCCAGGAAATGCCAGGAAAAATAAACAGAATAAGCCTTTGTGTATTTGAACATCTCTTGCCTGTATTTTCAGAAAATGGCTTGTTTGGTTTGCTATTGTCAGTATTTTCAGTACTGTGTCAATAATAACTGCCATGAGAACGTATCCTGAAATACAGCTCTCAGAACCTTTCAGAATTAGTAAGTACTTGTGGAAAAGAATTCTCTTTTTCTCCAAGGTTTTAATTTAGAAAGAATAACAGCTACGCACAGAAAAACAAAATCGTATCTGCAGCTGCTCATGGGCAGCTTGACATAGCTTAGTGCAAGAAGGGCACCGACCTGCCTTGGCCCCCATAGATACAAAGGGGAGTGAAGTCAGCTAAGAGACAGCTATATGGAGGAAAACTCCATCAAGAAGAATCCTTACTCCCTACTGGCCACATGTGTATCAGGGAATAAGCTGCTTTGTGAAAAGAGGTTGTATAAACTATTCGGTTCTCTCTGTAAACCAAGAGCCAGGGAAGATACGTACACATTCATTCTCTGGTCTGCTGTACAGATGGATTTCGAAGTCCTACTTCTAGACCTTAAAGCTTAACTGAGTGTGACAAGGTAGCCCTGCCTCAGGGCAGGAATATTTCAAAAAAGAGTGAGGTAAAAATGATGGTTATTTGGATTATGAGAAACTCATGGGTTTCTTAATTGGGCACTGAGGCACTCATCCACAGACCATTTAGCCACCTAGCAATCACTAAATTCAGAGAAGTTCAGCACCTAAATATCTTTGGTGCTGTCGACACCGAGCAGGTAGTGGCTTATTAATAAATACACTGTCACTCTGCTAGCAGGGAGTGGCTCCTGTTTAAAATGAAATGGACCGTGCCTTTGTCAGGGGGAAGGAGATGAAAAAGGTCAGGCACATTGGTAAAAGGAGTATGAAGATGGGAAGGAGACAGGAGCCTGAGATATCCATGTCTCAGACATGAAGCTGAGATATCGGTGTATCCTTGGTTACACAGGATGTGGATGAGAGAGAGGAACAGCCAATTAGAGAGATTTGCTAATCTGGGATTGTTTTGATAATGTGCTTGCTTACTGGTTTCTGGGAAGATTCCATGATGTGTAGGTTATATTAGAAATTGTTATAATTCCATAGCATCTGTCCTTTCTTACTGTTTTAGACAGTTGTATCTAAAGGAAATATTGTTCAACTTCAGATAGAAGAAGGGGACAGGAGTCCCCAGAGCTCTGAATCAGTAATACTTTCATTTGAACTCCCAGCTACCAGCAAACCTTCATAGCCTGGCTGTTGTGAAAGGTCTGGAGAAAAGGGCAGGTGTTTGCTCTGAACTCAGGTCCACTTTGAATTACAGATTTTTTATTATGCCAGATGATTAAACTGTACTGCTTTCTACTGCTGGCGTCTACTCCGGAATGCTACCAATTTACTTTTCCATTGAAGCCACATTTTGTCTTTGTTGGACTGAATTAGACATTCTGTAGACCTGACAAAATGATCAGTGTGGTCAGCAGAACGCAGAAACGTAGTTCAGGATTTTCTTTCAGACTGGTCAGCTGGAGACCGAGTAACACCTCTGACAAGTTGTATAGATTTATACTGTGGAGGAAGCATTTTGTCTAGTTTATTTGATTTTGTGGATATTATTTAAAAACTCTGGAGTTTGGCAGGTACATTTTTCTTTTTCTGTTTCCTTCTTTTGGGACTAACTTTTGAATTTTCTCAAGGTAGTAGTTCATAATAGACCTGATTTTTACCCTTGTGAATGTTTTAGTCACTGAATTTCCAGCTTGATTCCAAGCTCTCCTGTTCTCACATTTGGTAAAGCATCATTTGAAGTCTGATTTGACAAACAGAGGAAAGAAGTCCCTTTATTCCAGTTGTTCAGTGATTAAAGCCCTTATGCAAGTTACGGGAGACCCCTTCCTCACTTCCTCTGCCAAAAAGTACTTGAAATCCAGGGCTGGATTCAGCTACAAACTTGGGCAGGTAATAAGACATTGTGGGGGACATAGCTAACACAAACGGAAGGGTGACAGGATCCTCTACCTTCTAGTAAATCCTTTGCTCTTTGAGTCTTCATTTCTCATGCGAGTCACTTATCCAGTATACTGAGTTGACAAGTGGGGCAAGAGGTTGGAGATAGGCTCTGTGTTGTTTTGCTGATGCTGATGCTATCTTGTATTTCAAGCATAAAATATTAAAACTCATAGTCAGTGAGGTATCTTAATCCTCCAGGCAAAGGAGAGAAGTCTTTCTTCTTAACTCACTCTGCTCTCCCAGGTTGTCATTTCCTACATTTCCTTCTGTGTAATGCTAACCAACTTCTTAAAATACTTTTCAATTTAATTGTAGGACCGCAAAGTCATTTTTTCATAAAGATTTCATCAAAAATAACTCGAATTGGCCTTGAGAAGGTGTGCTGAAAGGCATACTGAAAGAAGTTCCTCAGTGCTGAACACTGAGACAGGGAAACATGACACAAAACATAAGATACCCACAGCAGTGACTTTGTTAGATCTCATTAAATGGTCTGGCCACTTACAGAGGAGCAAGGATGTGTAACTCTGGTAGGCAAGTACAAGACTGTGCACAGATATCCCAGCTTCTGGGCAGAGAGATAGGGAAGCAGTTTTTCCTAGGTGATAGTAGAACACAAGTGTCAATCATGTAACCATACAAAATCCACAAGACCTGACAGATCTGCACTTATCTCTTTGTCACTGCTTTAAAATCCTTGGTTTGTTGTTTTTTGGGGTTTTTTTGGCTGCAGTGTCTGTGTGTGCTGGGCAATTTCTCCTGGAACTCTTTTCCCTTTACATTAAGTCAGGTATCTCAAAACCAGTACACCTACTATTACCCATCACTAATGAAGGTCTAAACCATAGAGATAAATCTGTTGCCTAAGAGCAAGTGGATTAAGACAGAGCTTGGTAGGTGAGGATTGTTCTGTACACAGAGGGGCTGAAGCATCAGTTAAGGACTGGCATGTGACATAGCATAATCCTACACTTGCTCCCTTTACTGCAGAAAAGCATGTAAAGGAAAAAATCCTTTAGCCCCAACTGCACTGTTAAGTATAGAATTGAAAGTGTGCTTTTTTACTTCCTTATTTTGAACTTCCCATCCTCTTAACTCCTTCACACGCAACAACTTCGAAGTTTATAACCTAGAAATTGTCACAGAGAAAAAAATCCAGCAGACAAGCTGTATACCTATTCTACAAGCCCAGTTGTCTTTGTATTACTACTTACATGTGTGCATTTGTGCATATATATGTGTATTAAAATTATGTAATTACTGTAGTTTAAATAGCACCATTTACTTTAAAATGCTAGCTTTTAAAATACTATATGTAGTATAATATATGCATAGGTAAGTTTTGTTCTGTTCCTCTTGTTAGTAATATTCTTGTATTATGTGGTCTGAAATTAGAGGACTGAGCCTCTTAAATGATCAAAGAGGATGAAAAGGTGGTAGCTTATTTATTTTTTACATCAAATAGAGCTTTGTTTTTCTGAAAATGAGGTAGAATCGTTTCAGCTGTTTATTCTCCCTGTGAAAGCTGCTAACCACTTCTTTTACTGTTTAAGCAGGAGCTGCTTGCCATTTTCATTTACACTCATAGGTAATGGTAGCAAGCTCTATATTCAGTGCAATAACCTCATTGCATTAGCCTGACTTCTATTGTTTTATATGGTTCTACTCTTTCAAACACTTGTGTATCAAAAGGAATTTTCTTTTTCTTCTAACCTGAACCTCCTATAAATGTCACCTTTTGTTTGTGGCATCATAACTACCCCCACAAGCGGAGATTTTTCACAAAGGGTTATGGTCTTCACATTAATAAAGACTAGATTTAGGGATGCACAAGGAAAGAGCACCCATTTACAAACATCCATCTTCACTAATTAGCCACTTAAAGGAAAACCAACCCTCAAATAAATGATGGTTCCAAATGTTTCTGAAAGTTGACTGAGCTCAAAAGTTCACTTGTAAAACATTCATCCTGCTGTCAAAATGGTAATGATATCAAAAGATTATTTTAAAACTCTGTACCGCAGACACTGTATTTAATTTTTTTATTTTTTTTAAGAATAAGCACAGACTTTGAATTTTGGATGGTTATCTACGACCTGTTAACAGAACACCTGCATTCAAAGGCTGACATAAGTGCAGTACCTTTTCAGCGAATATATGGATAGTGCTTTTATTTAGTTGCTGTGACAAAAGTTGTAGCAATAAAGATTGATTGATTGAAGACACTGATGATATTGGAACAAGACTTCAGCTAGCATAAATCGAAGCAGCTGAACTGAGGACCTAGTCTATTATTTCAAAAAGCCTTTGTTCATTTTCTGTACCTTTGGTCTACTGCCAAATACACTGAGATTGCACTGATAACTGTATAAATTAAGCTGAACAGCAACACAGTACCAAAGCACAGCAGGTGACATGGAGGACCAGGAGGCAAGCAAGAAGATCTATAGAGTTCATATGTGTGTTTGCCCAATATGAATTTATCCATTAAATAATAGCTGTAGTTGCTGTCAGGATGTTATGTGATTGCAAGCAGATGAGGATGTGCCCAGGGCAAAGGGGAGGTGAAGTGCCCGTAACATGCACTACAACTCATTTTACGCTATTGTTCATGTTCCTCTGTCTTCGCTATCTTCTAAGTGCTTACTAAAGAGACTACGAGTCTGTTTTAAGAAAATGGCCACTTTTCAGTTTCTACACATTACGTTTGCTTATACACCTGAAAGTATTAAAACATAACAGAATTTGTGGTAACATTCGCTTCATTGTGGTATTTCATGGCAGCCTTGAAGTGCAGGCTATCAGGAATAGTCTATTAATGATACACAACCATCTTAACTGCAGTAGTTTTGTAAACAGAAGTCACCGTTGTGCTACGTTGAAAATGTTCACATACCAAAGAGATTTTCATATCATTGAAATGAATAGAGCCTAGATATCCAAAGGCTCTCTAAAAAATTTCAGCTTTGTTTTCAAATACATGTTCATGGCCCACAGACTTACTAGGAGAATGGTTAGGTAAATTATTCTTTGAATATTATATTTTTACAAATAGAGGCTAGCAAACATTTCCATACTAATATTAAATTCTCTGGAAAATACAGCTCAGGTATTCTAAAAGCATTTGTGAATTCACGCTGAATTCATTGAATATTTTCAGCTCAGAAAAGATACAGTGTCACAGAAAACTGACTGAGGAGGAAATGTGTGAAAACCCCAGAGAGCCTTGGTGAGTGTGTTTGGTGGGGGCAGAACAGCCAGGGATGCAGAAGGAATTGAAGGACAGTAGTGGGAAGGCTTAGCTCAAGCTTCTTCTGTGATGTTTGTCATACATTTCCAACAATGCTATAAAATACATCACAGAAGCATGTGATTAGGATAAGCAATTAAATCTTGCTATAAGAACAAGCACTTTCTGAGTTACTGGGAGAGGAGTGTGTTTCAGTGCACCTTTAAATGCTAGTATTGAGCTCTGTAATATTAAGACATGAGCCAGGGAAAGAGAATTCAGGGGTTTGGGTTTGACTTTGTATATTTGTACTGACAAACAACAGAATGAATTACTGCACCTGTTTTCAGAGTATTTCGCTTGTTCCCCATCTATATTGTTGCAGTGTATGTCTGCCCAGGCTAATTCTGTGCTCCCTTTTTTCTTCCCTGCTGCTTTGAACAAGAAAAAAAAATGAGTACAACTGCTTTGCCAAGTGGTTAAGAGGAGCAGATCTACTGTCCTTTATAAACTGCTTTGTAGATCAGTCAGTGTTACATGCCATCAGCATCCCAGTAAATAAGAGGGTAATCATACACCAACAATTACAGGCAAAAATATCATATCTGCAGCAATTAAATGCTTATTAGTAAGTAACCATGCTCATGAAAGTCTATTTTTTAGATTAATATTTATATATTTGTGCATATACATACAGTCATAAAGATACATGAAGTAGGAAGAAGTAACTTTCCTGTAAGTCCTGTCAGTGTTGTTACAGCAGCACATGATGGATTTATGATTCAGTTTCAGCACGGCTAACAACTAAATGCCCACTTCAACTAATGGTTTGTTACGATTGCAGACTCCTTATTGCAAACCAGAGGCCTGACCCTCCTGTTAACGCCAGCGTTATCAGATGCTGCCGTGGTAGCCACTCCAGGCTGACAGCGATGTACCTGACAGACAAATGGGAGCCTCCCAAGTTGCCATACTACACCAAGGTACGCCAAAGCCCAGTAACAGCGATGAGCACAGAGTGGCAGCAGTGATGTAAATGGGGAGCTGCACAGCCCTGCAGCCTCTGCTGTGTGACAGTTTAAAATCATATTGATTGCTCCAGGGGATAGTAACAACTTGAGAGCAAAGCTGTATTCCCCTCTACCCCTCTTGCTGTATATCTTTGCTTGGACTTTAAAAGCTAGAACTAGCTCTTTATAGGACCTGGTTCTCACTGAGGTATTGAATTCAACTGGAATATAAATATCCAGTAAAAGTAATTGTTAAAGCCCCATGAGAAAAACTTGCAGTTGGTACAAAACACGTTTAACTAAATCCTTCCTATAATTCCTTAACCAGTGAGGAATTTTACTGGCACTCAATTTATTAACTCCTGTGAAGAGACATAGTTCAGCTTCAGCTTGGCCTTTCATACCTGTGAGATTTCAAGCAAACTGCAGACTATCAGCAGTGGAATCTTGAAGCCCGTTAATCAAGGTATTAGCATATTCCAACAGAGTGTTAACAAAGCAGGGATAAAATATGCAAACCAACACTAGAAAGGAGAGGTTTCAGCATACTTATGTTCTGCAAATGCTAAATAGCACTCAGAAAGTAATTGCGGATCTCGGACATAATCTACATGTCTTGTTCTAGTACTAGAAGTGAATTGTGGTGAGTCTTTATCTCAGGAACAGACTGATTAGGATTTCCTTGCAAAAAATGAAAGGCTCATCACCTGTTGCAGTTGTCTTACGCTTATTTGGCAGCTGCTAATCCTTTATATAAATTTCAAGTGAAAGGAATTTAGCAGCCAGAGAGGGTCTGTGCAGCTGAGCCTGGTGGAATTGTTTATTAGACACTCCAGAAGGTTTCCAGCTGTTTCTTCCACCTGCTCTAGTCTAAAGCCCGGTGCACAAAAATGGAAGCAGCTGAGTCCAGATGCCCATTCTGGGATTCATTTCACTGTGGATCAGCACAAAGTATTTTGGACATATGAGGAATATGTGCCCAGTGTAAGGTGGCTGCCAGTGACTCGCTTGTGTCCTTCAGGTGGCACATTCTGATACTTATGTAGGGAACAGTGAGTAGAAGTCTTAGTTGCTCTTTCCAAAACGTTCAACTTCAATTGGCCAACTTCACAGTGGTCTCAATGTTGCAGACTGGTATCGTCCTAGTGCAGTCTGGAAGGTAAATGTTGTTCCTCAATAGGAAGAGAACAGGTATGTAAATAGCATATAATCTCTTTAAGGACTTAGGTACTGCTGAACAGATCTGTGAAACAGAGAAGGAGCCAAGGAGCATGCCCAGCTCCTTAGGGTTTGTTACAAAGCCATGAGTCCAGAGTGAGATTCTTGCCGATTAAAAGTATCAAGAGTAGCTGAACTTGAAAAGGCCTCTCTGGGTGCAGAGAGGATCTTTCTCTAGGAATTTAAATAACTGAAGGTAACTGCCATTCAGTGTAAGGGGAAGTGGCAGCGTCTTTAGTTCAGCAGTCTGGATTGTCTGATTCTTCTCTATGAAAGAAAGTCTGTTAGCGAAACTTTTAATTAGAATGGCTGTAGGTCTGGTCTAGATCAAGACCAGGTTGCAGAGGAAGGCAGTCACAATTCCTTAATCCAAAGAGAATTATTAAATTAAAGCATCGATACCTGAAGCTTCTTGGAAAGAAGACATTAACCTAAAACACAGGGGGTTAGAAATAGGGAAAAGAGAGTAATACAAAGGTCGTCAGCTGGTAGAAATTGTTTTTCATGAGGTCATAGCAGATATATGCCATATTAAAAACAGAACCAAAAAGTGATCCCTGCTGCTTCTATCATTGCTTCCACCATTAGAGAGTGTGGCAAAACCTGGCCTTTTTCAGACTGTTTCCCCCTCAGATCTGGCCTCTCCCATGTGACATTTTCTTTCTCTGGGTTTGTTATTTCCTTGTAACTTTGCTTTTCACTCTCCATTATTAGCTGTCTGCTGAAGTTTCCTTTTTCTATCATCTGTCTTCCCTATTTCACTGCCTAGTATTTTCACACTCCTGTTCACTCAGCTTCTTCTCTTTGATCTTACTGTTTTCTTTTGCTTTCTGATCTCAGTCTTCTCTCCAGTGCAAACTAATCCTTTCATTACATAACTACTCCCCAATTTATACATCTCGTTTCCTATTCTGTCTCATTTCCTTCTGTCTCATACATTGTTTTTTAATGTTTTCTCCTCATTGTAACTTACCTTTTCCCTGTTTTCCTCCCTGCTGCTGAGAGCTCTTTTATATCTAGTGCATTGACTTTAACCTTAGCTTGGGAAGGGGTTGCCCAAAACTTAATCATTTTTACTTGCAAGTAAAAGTTTATCTGTTAATAGCTTGTTTTGTTTAAGAACAAGATGCAACAAGATTTGGGAGCTTTCAAATGTAATGAAAATGCAGATAGTCCAGTAGGTATAATAATTTTATTAAATAATAGGTTCTCTTTCTGCTTCTTTAAATATTTAAAATGACTTTGCAACTCCTTCCACACAGCACACAAGCAGAAAACAATTGGGCAAAAATAGCAGTCATTAGCTTTGGAGATGCACTAAGCACAGCAGGCAGTATATATGATTCAAATTCAAACCACTGCTTCTCAGAAGCGAAGTCTGGAGGGGTTATGGTTTCTGCAGTAGACAGAGGGAGTGTCATCTGAATGCTCATTAAAATAAGACATAAGAACTGATCCTTATGTTTTTATTGGGTTGAGTTGACAAAATTAATGTGAGACTCAGGACTCTTACGCTTAAGAGGAAAAAATCCTTATACAAAACCTAAGGAAAAAAATCTAGATTAACGAAATAAACTAAAATAATTAACTAAATTAGTTAACTGTATTACAGACTCTTAAGATGGAAAGCTGACCTTTGGAAATGTATGTGTATGGTAGATAGAAGTCCTTAAAAGGTATTTTGATGGAAATGGATTGCTTTCCTTTTCAGTATGCAGAAGTGCAGTACGTATTAATCCAATACTGTTTTTAACATGTTTGATGTCTCTTGGGGAAAAGGTACATAGCTCATATTTGTAACAGAACATAAAAAAGGTGTGCTATTGAATGGTCTTGCTGGCTGTGCACTCTCTTTTTGCTATGTTAATTACAGCCACCTTCCTTTTCCACCAGCTTCGTGAAAGTCAAAAGTTAAATTCCTGTCCAAAGCTTGTAAGCAGTAAATAGAGCCCAATTAACACCCAAAAAATAATTTTCTGTGAAGGTCAAGTTTGACCTTGCTCGTACCAGAGCAGGCATGACCACAGTGCAGCTCACCACAGCTACTCCCAGGAACTACAGGATTGTTGGCCAAAGTACAGACTCCACACAGTTGCACATTCACTGCTGCCATTCTGAATCTGTCAGTGACCTCCAGGACACAGAAGGTACTGAGTTGCCCAAATTTGTTTCTTTCCTACATGACATGACTAAGCAGGTTTTATATCCCTTGGTCTCATGAATTCTCTGTACTAGGAAATAGATAATACAACATTAGGAAAACACAATCTTAGGAAATACAGAGATAACACAATATTAGGAAAAGCAGCCACCACTGAAAATGTGTACTTACTGTGAAAGTAAGCATGGGAATGTTAATGAGACAGTAAGGCTGGTGTTTTAGAGGTGCACATCCCATTCAGATGGGATTTCTGCAAAGCACTTTGAGACTTCTCCATGGCGTCTATGAGCTCCTCCTGTCCCCAGCAATAGGGAGAATGCTTTTGTTCATAATGCTACTTCAAGTGACCAAAAGATTGTCTACTAGCCTGGGCTGAAATAGTCTGTGAGAAAGGGAAGTTTATCTTAAAGCTGCTTGGTACCCAGGGAATTAAAAAAAAATGAGTTGACTGTCAGTCTTCGAAAATTTTCCTATTTACAAGCCCTTTGGAGTGTCCTCTGTTATCTATGAAACGCTGGTGGTTTCTGTCTCCAGCTTTGCAGGCAGCTTTCGCACATGCGCACACTCCCCCACCCCCAATTGACTTTAGTTGGTCGCAGTCTCAACAAAAGGTCAAGGATCAAAAGTGGAAAAAACCAGAACTAACAACCTGCTTGCAGAGGCGTCCTGGCTGCATGTGGCAGGAAGGATGGTAGCGAGGCCGTGGGATGAAGTGCACCCGGCCTTACCACGTAGCAACAGAAATAACTGTCCCAAGGAAAAGGCTAAAGGGCTGCCATGTGCAGGGAGTTCAAGCCTTCGCCTTACCTGAGCACTGTGTGTCCCGTAGTGATTTTTATAAATAATTATCAACATGCCATTAGCTGTGGCATTGTACGTAGCCTTCACCAAGTCAGGCCTTTCCACTTACATGAAGCAGGATAATATATTTCAAAGTCAAAAGGAAAAATGCATTAGGCAACATGATGGCAACTGTAACCCTGCTGGATATATTGCACCATAAATACTAGGAACCACTACAGTAGAGCTTTTATCAAATCCTGGGACTGAATGTAAGGGACTGTGGCTTCCACAAATCAGAAAAATGATACAATAAATCACTCTTCCTGATGTCATATTATTCTGAGCTGCCATCCCTAAAGAACACTGGATGGTCAATAGTTGGTGTGACAAATGGACCAGCCACTGCAGTAGCTTTGAGACATACACTCCTTTCAGGTTAATCAATGTAAAGGGAATAAAATAGCCAACTCTTTGATACTGTTATTCAAAGCTCCTGTTTGGCAGAGTACTAAAATATATATGGCTAATTTGGAATTCAGATTGCCTTCAACAGCAGCTCTTCTGCGCTTAAAAGTTGGCATGTATTTAAATGCCTTACAGAAATGGAACTTAGAAGGGAAAATGGGCTAATAAAGGTTTAGGAGTCTGAGCTGACAGACTGACCAATTTTAAATTCAGACAGGGATTGCGCTTTTCATGTTGCAAGGAGGAAGGCATGTATTGTTCATGTTTGCTACTTTGTAAGCAATCATACTTGCTCTGTTGGCACTGCCATTCCATAATTATTTCCCTTATCCAATTAAGGCTGCGGTTAAAATTCCCCTCATAAATCTTTCTCCCCCAAACAATTCAATTGCTTTTACTTACCTCCATCATGATTAGCTGAGCATGCACTTTTAAAGGCTGTTTCTTCCCTGCATCCAAATGTGGGGTCATGTGCTGACTTCAAAACGAATTTTGAAGTGAAATGTACGTTACTGGCACCTCAACTTCTATGAGCAGGGTGGGACAGGATGTGAACCAGTGTGGCAAAGCCTTTGTGTAAACAAGGGCACAGAACAATAATGATGCATTTATAAGAAGCACAGAGAGATAGTGCTGGCTCCTGTGCAAGCATTGTACCGCTATAGCTAGCTGACTCCTCCATGGCCAAAGACGAAGTTATTACAGAAGGCTTAGAAATGGGTGATGTAGGCTGCGTGTATGTACACGTATGTTGTCTGAAGCAGAATGGCTTCTGTACATGTGTAGGCTTTAATTAAACACTAAAAGAAAAAAAAAAAGAAAAAATAGTTTGGCCTAGGAGCTAAGAATCAATCATTATTATCCAGCTATCTCTAAATTCATACCACCTGTTGTACCACATCAGACCTACCACTTCTCAAATTACTGGAATACTTCCAAAATAGGGTCCAAAAAGTACTGAATATAAGCTGTCATTTTGGTGCAAAACTATGAGAACTGTAACAACTCTGTAAGTGTTGTTTAACTTAAATTCTAAAGACAGTGCAGTTGGGAAGGTCTAAGTGAAGCTTTATTTGATACAGAGAAACCTTTGGAATTGCAGCAGTCTATGGAAGTGAAAATAACGATTCTATTCTATTTTTAGAAGCCAGATAGAATTTGCAGGACTGCCAGTGAATGGGGAGGGAGGAAGAAGCAGAACTTGTAATTTTACATGTAGAATGAAACCATTTTTATAAAGTTTAAAAAATGCATAAGGTGGGGAACTTACTATATTGCATGGTGCTGTTGTAGGTATTTCATAGAGCAGACCCCAGCTGAAGGGGCAGATTATGGAAAGGGACATATACTGCAGTACCAACATGTTATATAAATCATTGTACCAAATGTAATTTCTCTCGCTGATTCTTCTGAATTAAATAATACAGCAAGAATATGCTTGCTTGAGTCTCCAATTCGGTAATGAAAATGAAGGGGTGCTGAGACAAAGCACTAAATCCTGTGTTTCAATGGCAGCTCCTCCTGCTTTCACCCATCATGACAGCGGTGCTAATAGTAGGCCCCACAAATAGGAAGACTTCTGATTTGTTTACCCTGTTTCAACTAGGGAAAAGTAGATAGGCAACTGAGGGTCTCAGCAGGCTAAAAAAACAATACCCACAACCCTCCTCCATCCCCCCCCAAAAAAGAGGGGAAAAAAAAGATACCTTTCTACTGAGTTTTGAAACATGCAGTAAACAAAAGAATTTTTAAAAGGAAGAAGGGTATTAAAATAAGCTTTACAAAATACATTATTTTTTCAAAATATAGTTGGCAAAATAGCTGTTGCTAGCACTTCATTATGTTCTCCCATCTTCATGTGGGGCGAGGTAGTTCTCTCCTTGGAGGTTCAGGAAGGAGTGACTGGAGAACAGTGTGCTTTCAGTGGCCTGGATTTCCTCAGTGCTCACTCAGAGCACACTAGCTTGTGTTTGGCTACTGCGTATCTTCCAGTCTTCAGTTCTTTCAGCATTTTGCTCCAAGAGCTATACCTTCTTGAGTGCTTTGCTTCTGATTTGAATGGGCCAGTCTTTAGCTGGTTCTCATCCTGAGTTTCTCTGAAAAAGAATCAAGAATCCTTCCTCTCTTTTATTTTAATTCATCAGTTGAAAAGAACAAATTCAGATGGTTCTGGTTTTGAATGGCTCTTGCTTTGTGAACTTAGAGGTTTGAAATGAACTGTTTTATTGATAAGGTGTGTTATTTTGTTTGAATATCTCAAGCAATTCCATAGATTTTGTAAACGTATACAATTATTTATATTTTAATTAGTGACCACTTTTTTTAATTACTGTAAAAGCTAGTCAGGGATTTTAAGGTTTTACATCAAAGTATTTTTCCTTTGAGAAAAGCAATTTTGTCAACATTGGAATGCCTGAGAACTCTTCAAATCTAATACACACAAAACTTTTAAATATTCACTGAGGATACATGTGATAATAGGGAAAAGAGGTGAATATATTCCTTGAAAGATCATAGGAACACAGAAGAGGCAAAGCAAGGTTACACTATCTTTGTAAGAGATTTCTATGTGACCGTGGCAGAAACCTTGCATCTTGAAGTTCAAGAANGGGGGGGGAGCGGCAAAACCCAAACCATGAAAATTCTTTATAAGTTGGTAAATTGTTATATACTAATAAATTCAAGTGGTCAAATATCACATGAATATGGGAAAACTTAAGGAGTGAAATGATCAAAGCCTAAATGGGGGCCATACATTTTTAAATCAAAGGGTTCTTCTGTCTTAGGAATTTAACAATAGCAAGCCCATATGTAGTGGAGCTAGATAAACATACAAGTTATAATCATTAATCTTAAATATTACTAAGATTGCAGTGAATTCTATCACTGGCAGTTTCTTCCATCAAGACTGAAAGTTTTTACCATAGCGTATTCTGTTTCACACAGTGACCTCTGCCTTTTTGTAGTATCTGTTCTTTAGAATATTGTTCTTTAAATACATGTCAGTGTCAAAAAGTCAAAACTGAAAGGAAGCATTTAAGGTGGACTGTTTCTTAGTAAATGTTTTTCAAGAGATCTCCATGTTCTTGATTTGCGTTCTTTGAACTGGCAAAGAAAAATTGCTGAAACTTTTAAATTTTCTGTGAAAATACCCTCCTTTTGATAAGCCCTTCGAAGGAAATCTCCTTTAAGAGCTGTGTACTGAAGACATTTTGAAAGTCATAGGTTTTTAGAACGACAAGACCGTGAAGCAGTCGCCTATTACATATTCAAAGAATGTCAGAGCACCGATAAATACAGTAAAGAGAGAGAACTCTTTATTTGTGTTTACTATATTTATTGGTACTCTTAACACTTGAAAGAGTAATTTCAAGTATGTTTGTGCTATACCTGCACCTTTATCTCATAATGCTGGATCAGTCTTTCTTAACAGAGCTTCTTCTAATTCATTTGTCATATATCCTCAGCCTTATTTATTGTATTTTCCAGGATTAATGGAGGGAAGCAAATTTTGGAGGAGTAGAATTTTCAAGCCTCAGTGCATTGAAGTATTTTCCTACTGCATACACAATCTCAGTCTATACTTACTGTGGGGATTTTCCTTTCCAGGAGGTCTTCTGTTTCATATTTCACTGTGGAAAGCTTGGCACTTACCTTTTCCGTTTGCTTTTTTTTAGAGATATTTCTAGCATCTCTGTGGATTCTGTGATTGTCTGAAAAAAATTAATTGATCATATCCTTTCTGCTAACCATACTGCTAGCTCCAAACCTTAAACAATGAGACACCTAAAAATTGTGAGGTCCACAAGTATGTTCGTGCTGAAGAAAAATGGGAGAAAAGGCTGCAGCTCTGGAAGAGCTGCTGGCCTTGGGCAGATAGGCCAAAAAACAATCTCTGGGAGACCATAACCACCTTACAAGGCTGGCAAAGAATTGATTTTCCAGCTGAAGATTGACCTTAAGTTTCAGATGTTGCATTGGTGTATACCTTGACCTTTTTCTTATCCAAGAACTCTTTCCCAAGATAAAGTTGTTAATGGGACCTGGCTTAGGAAAAAAACAGGAGGGAAGATTTCCAAGAGCTAAAAGAAAGCAGACAGACACACCCCCTCCACTCCCCTGCCCCCCCCAAAAGGAACCTAAATCCTTGCAACAAAGGAAGGAGGGAACTGGAAATCTCAAGGAGAGGGGCTGTTCCCATGTGTACTAGCTGGGGTTTTAGAAGGACTGCCGATGTGAGAAGAACGTCCTTACTTTTGCACAGGATTTCCAAGATTTTTAAATGTAGTTTCATTCCAAAGAAGTTTTAAATTCTGAAATTTTCAAACAAAAGGAAAAAATACAGATCTAGGACAGTCAGAAACTTGAGAAGTGGAGGGGAGGGCTTACTGAATTTTCCCCTCACATACCCCAAGATCATGAAGCAGTGCTGTATAAGGCATTGATGCACAGCACTGTAAATTGACGGGTAACTTATCTCTTGTTATGTCCTCTCTATCATGTATAATATGTGCAGTCAGTCCACTGACTGTGCAGGGGAAGCTATAACTACAGTCTGGCTTAGTTTAAACTACCACTATAATGGCAGATTTTGCTTTCAGGTTGCAGGATCAGCCTCTGTGCTCTGGCAACAGTCTTTGAATTATGTCTACACTACCTTAAAAATGAGAGACTATAAATGGAAACAGGAAATACCACGTATCTTTAACCTTTTTAAATCTTTATTTGTTTTTATTCAGAACTTCTGTCATTTTTTCTAAGCCCTTGTGCCCTGGTAAGATGATAATGTGAAGATGGTTAAAAACAAGGAAGGGCAAATTAAATATCCTTTAATACTCTCCTGCCTCAGAACGTCACTGTATTCAAAAACTCTCCTGATCACTTACTACAAAATAACATCTTGTATTTTAAAAGCTGCCAGAAAAATAAACCAGTCTAAATAAATTAGCTATTTTGAAGATACAGTTTTGCAAGCAAAGTAGAAAGATCTTTGGAACTTGTGATACTGATAACAAATACTTTTTGTTGAACAAGCAAGTAAGTATTTTCCCAGTGAAGAACTACTGAGAGCTGTTACAGATTATTTTTAGTCCTCACAGACCTTCATATAGCGTTACTCCAAAAGGCATTCAAGCAGTGACACCCAGTGGCTTCACAATTCTCTCTTCTTTTTCTATCACAGAGAAATCTTGGGTTTATCTCTTGGTTTCAGATCCAGTATTATTTGAAATGGGTAAATAATTTTCTGTTGAAGAGGTAGTCAGAATCCAGTAGTTATACATGATAATCTGGACTTCTCTGTCTAACTAGATGACTCTATATTAAATGGTTTAACTACCACAAATTTGGGTGCTTATCAACTCCATACATTCAAGGAGTTACTCAAGAAATCCATGGAAATATACCCTGCAAATGAGTATTGAAGTTAGCCTTTGAACAGTCATGGGTACAGAATTTGTGCTTAAAATCCCTTACCTGTCAGAGAGAGAATTTTTAACCATTTTTAAAGCCTTTGAAATTCATGAATGGAAAACACAATGCAGATGCAAAATTCTATTAATATTTATGATATCAGTAAAAATAAATAAGAAGTGGTATAAGTACTGGCAGTTAGGGTGACAGCTTGACATTCTCGAAGTCATCTGGAACTTAAACTGCAAAGTAAACCAGATTTCTGCCAAAACAAGTTTTCCTATCAAACCTGACTGAACTCTAATTTCCACAGAGGCATACCTTGAAAATAAATTGTCTGCCTAACATAAGGAGTAAACAGAAGAAATCTCATTTTGCAATTGCTGTGTCTCGGAGATAAACAAATATGACATTTTGCTTTTTTAAATCAATAGCCTTGCTTTATCAAAACAAGCAAAACGTCTTAAGTCACATAGTACTGATGACCTTAAAAACAAACTTATCGGATCAGCCAGCCTTTTGAAATATGGTCCAATAGCTGTTCTCAGGGTATGTCTCTGCCTAGGAGCTGTATGGAGCATTTGTACCTTGTAGAAGCTGCAGAAGAGGAATCCTAGCAGACTTCTCCTTTGTTTTGCAGAGATGCTTCTCTACCCGTTCAGTGCAGCCAGATGGGTGTACAGCGATGAAGAAAGTATGGATCTGCAGTATCCCTGTTTCAGCATATGGGCTGTACGATCTAATGTAAGTTTTATTAACTGAGCCCAGGAAAAAGATAAGGAAGTCCACGCCATCACACTGACACATCTCAGCCTTCTCTCAAATTCTCATTAGCTGCCCGCTGCAGAAGAAGATGCACGACAAGTGTGCACCACACCGTTCCTGAAACCAGCAATGCGTGCCTATTTCAGAGGAAATTTTGTGAACAGCAATCACGACCCATAGTCTGTACTCCTACAGAGATGGGAGTCATTGCATCTACTTAGAAATTCATAGCAACTCCCAAGCCGAGGTATTAAGGATGCATACACTGTTAAGGTCTTTTCCAGGACATGTCTCCCCTTTCTTACTAAAAAAAGAAAAAACGAAATAAAAAACGCCACCCAAACCACAAACAGAAGAACTAGAAAATAGAGCAAGGGGGAACCTCAGACTGAAGAGAAACCCCCTCCACTTTCAGGCCCCAAGACCTCCCTCGCATCACGGCAGCACTGCAGCCCAAAGGATGCCATGCCCTCTCCTCCCCTCTCTCAGGGGTCCGTGCAGAAGAGATGGCACCCCTTCACACTCCAGGGTATGGGGCAGAAGGGCCCATGCAACACTTGGCAATCAGCAGTTCTTTCATGGAGTGCTGGCAGACCTTGCACAGCCTGGCTGGGCCTCCCTTTCCTGACGGTGGGATGTCTGGATGCTTTGTCCTCTCACAGCCACTGCTGAGCATGGGGAGCTGTGCCACTTGCAGGGAGCCGGGTCAGTGGGGGGTCACTGAGGAAGCCCGACCCTCCTGTCCAGGGGATCCCAGGCACGGGATGAGGAGGGGCCCTGGAGCCCAGGGCACATGAGGGGAGGTGGAGGGCAGTCCCTGTGCCCAAGGGGCATCAGGCTGGCATAGGGGAGGGATCTCCAGGAAAAGATCCCTCAGCCCCCCCAACCCTCTTTCTTCTCCCACATGTGGGCATCTTTCAGGCCACAGAACCCCCGTCTCCCCAAACAGTTATGTTTGTCCACAAACATGTGCCACTACAGTGGCCTCCTGATGTCATGAGCTGCCTCACTGCCTTCTGTTCCAGGCCCTATGGATACTGGGACCCTGGCAGCTGGCTCACAGTTCACTGAGCTTCAAGGCCCTCAGATTCCAGGCGTGCTTGGTAACAAGAGGTTCCAGAGCAGCAAGGCGGATGGCTGCCTACCTTTGCATGGGGTGGCAAGAGACATGGCTGCAGGAGCTGCGGAGGAGGAGGTGGCGTCAGGGGAGGGGCACCATCAGCCACATGGTAGTGATGGCCATTGCTCATGTGACTGATGGTGTGGAGCCCATGGAGGTGTATCCACCTGAAAGGAAGAGCCAGTGCAAGTGGATTTACTTCCACCATGGCTCAACTGGCACCACTACACTGTGCCAGGGCTCCTCTCCATGACACCATGGCAGTGGCATTGCAGGAGCACCCAGCCAGTGCCCTACCGTCTGCCCACCTCTGCCTCTGGCATTAGCTGAGAGGCCCAGCCTCCGTGCCTGGCCATCCTGCATGGTCATCTACACTGCCTGCTGGCAATGTCAGTTATTTTGTTGATTGCCCTGGGTGGCATGAGCCCTTCTTTCCCATTCCCCTCTGACTCCCACCCCTCCTGCAGGGGTGCCATCTCTCTGCTCCATGCCCCAAGAAGAGGGGATGAGATGTCCTGGCTTCTGCCAGACTGCTGTGCTGGGTGACAGGAGTCATCCCTCAGAGGGCTGCCAAGGTCCCTGAGGCCTGGAGGTGTGGTTCCTTCAGTCTGAGGATGAGAAGGCTGCCCAATGGGTGGCTGAAGATGCAGCCAGACCCTCTGCAGTGATGCACAAAGAATAGCAACAGATGAAGAAAAGAAGTTGGAGAGACATTTTCCTTTGGAGAAGACAGCAATTCTGCCATGACAAAGTGCTGACCTTCAGCATTAAGGTCACTTCTAGATGCTTCATTAGAAGTTCTTTCCAAAATTAGGCAATAAACAATATTAAAGACAATAAAATGAAAAAAAAACCAGTAAAAATGCTTTCCTCCTCTTATTTGGTACTTGGCAACTGCATCTGGACTCCTCTGTCCCTTCCAGGTTTCCCCAGCCCAGAAAGGACACGATGGGTGGGGTGTGGGCTCGGTCTAGGGCCTCTGAGGTGGTGAGGGGCCAGAGCACATGGCACACGAGGGCACGCTCAGAGAGCTGCCTCTACTCATGACAGTGGTGAGATATGGAAGCAGGTTGCCCAGAGAAGTTGTGGATGCCACCTCCCTGGAAGTGTTGGATGGGGCTTTGGGCAACCTGGTGTAGTGGAGGGTGTCCCTGCCCATGCCAGGGGGGTTGGAACTAGATGATCTTTAAAGGTCCCTTCCAGCCCAAACCATTCTGAGACTATGAGTCTTACCAGTCTTTGGTCAGCATCAAGAAAAGAAGTCTCAGGGGTGGACCTGATAGGTAACTACAGCTGCCTACTGGGTAGGTGCAGAGAAGTCGAATCCTGACCCTTCTCAGAGGTGCTCTGTGGCAGAAGGATTAGTGGCACCAGGCCTATGCTGGCAGATGGAGAAATCCCAGTTAGATAAAAATCATCACTATGAGGGTGTTCAGACATGGAACAGGTGCTGAGACGGGCTGCAGAGTCTCTGTCATTGAGGGTGTCCAAACATGACTGAACAAGGCCCTGAGCAACCTGACCTGACTGGGCCTGCTCTGAGCAGGAGCTTGGACCAGAGATCTCCACAAGTCTCTCCCATTCTTGGTGCTTCTGTGGCTCTTTGAATGTCAGCCTTCCTGCCTTACCCAAATTGGAGTCACCTACAGCCTTGTGGAAGGTGGCCTCTGTCCCACCACCACCCAGGCCTGCCCTCCCCCATGCCACCAGCATGGATGACCAGCCCACCACTGACCCAAAGCACATCACCACCAGCAGGTGCCCCATGGATGGGCTCTGTTCTGCCAATCACAGGGTCCTGCCACCTTGTAGCCTGCTGACCATCACTCACCCCTTTGCTGTTACAGTACTGTGGGAGCCTGCTGGGCAGGGTAGATGACGTTCTCTGCTCTGCCCTTGTCCCGCCGGGCCTGAGGTCAGGGCTGGCACAAGTGACCCGTGGTGGCTCCCACCACCTGATAGCTGCTGCTGGCTTGGGCAGAGCGATTTCCTTTCAGAGGCAGAGAGAGCATTTCCCCCCACGGGTCGTGACAGCTAACTCTTGGCTTCCCTTTGACTTCTTCAGACCCTTTGCAGTGCCACAACAGCTGTATCTTTTTATTCTCCCACTACTCGAGGCCAAATTTAATGCCTGAGGTATTGTGACAGTAAGAGCCCGCCATCCAATATTCCGCTCAAAATGGGCTGGAACGCTGCTATTACCACAGTGCAGCTCGTGGGTCGGTCAGTGTGGGTCTTTACAAACTCATCACCAAAGGAATTTTTAAAACGTGTAAAAAACTCCTGTAGTTATTTACAGAGAGACAAATTAAAACCACGGGACAGCACTGCAGGGGAAGACGGCAGTGGGAACAGGGCTGGGCTTGCCCGGGGGCTTGTTAGGTAACAGCGCCGAGATCAGGGGTACCTCAGGCTACAGAAACTATTTGCTGACTGCCCTCTTCTTTCCCCCTTCCTCCCCTTCTCGTAGCTAAATGGCAGAGGAGTTGTATTTATGCAGCAAGGTTTTGCTGTCTGCGGGGCCGGGGGAGGCCCGGCCAAGGCCCAGCCCGTCAGCGGTCCTGGTGGCACTCATAGCAGTGGGAGGAAGTGCTTGCATCGACTTAGACATTCGTAACAACTCCCAAGCTGGAGGCCTGAAAACAAAAACAAACATCGTTGGGGGTTTTCCCAGGACATCTGACTCCCTCTTCTTATTTTTCTTCTTTAAAAAACGCCGTGGAGTATTTGCTTTGGACAACAGATGCTGATACGGCTTGTTTTATACTGAGGTGCCAGCTGTTCCTTATGTTCCGAAAACAGTGCCAAACCTGCTGCCGGGAGACTTATTCCGATGTCTTTTATCCAGTGGTAAGTTGTTCCAAGTGGGCAGTTATCCCCGCTGAAGTTTTTCCTCTTTTTACGAGGCATTTGTTTTGTGCCAGAGGTCCCTGCCGGTGCCGCTACCTGTAGTGACTGCGTATTTGGAGTAACAAGCCATACGGCATTCCACGCAGCAGAGCCATGAGCGAAGAGCAAGCAGAGCACTGAGCGAAAAGGGAGGTAAGTGGTGCCATAACTGTAGCTACATTTTCACCTGTATTAGTTCTGCAAAGGTGGGGACTGTGGAGCGAGCGCTGGTTTTGGAGAAAATCAGTTTGGCTGGGCAGAAGTGAAAGCTCTTTCACATGTACAGCAGTGCTCTCCCACCGCCGGAGTAAGACAGAACTTCCTGTGACCTTGCAAGAAAAGCATCAGTTCCCTCCTCTCCACCTACATCTTCATGAACAGCCAGCTCACAGGAAGCCTTCACATACACATTTGATTAATCCGACTCCCGTTAAGTTACCTAACAGCGAGAGCTTGGGGCCCTTCACAATATCTGTGTGTGTGCAGTCCACAGCAACTGCCAAATACCTGGAACCCATCCCTCTAACCCTCACATGTCTAATCACAGTCCGGTCACTCCGTGAGTACATACCCCAAAAGCCAGGTCCTTATTTAGAGCTATGTGAAAATCTCCCAAAACCAAAGTTCCTAATTGTGTCTCTTTTGGGGGAGTTCAAAACATTTTTATATCTGTGCAGCTGTTTTAGGAAAGACAGATTCTGTAGCATTTTTCATTCTCAAACTTGTCCCTACCACACAATTCATGGTATTTCAGGAGTTTCCCGAGTGATTTGCTTTTCCTGCTTCCACAACAAACAACTGGGTTTTCAAATGGAGAGAATGTATTTTCTCCAGGGGTGAAACCATGGAAATATCAGCGTAGCAGACGTCAGTAATTCAGAAGTCGATACCGTTGGTACACATTTTTCTGTAATATTGAGGCATGAATATTTCTGTAATATTGAGGCAAAAATGAAGCTGCCTCTGCTTATTTTAATGAACATTGGAACCTGATCTGCACAACTGTCTACTGGAAATAACTTGAACTACTTCTGTGACAAAGGCAGCAAATAGACATCAAGCCCTGGAATCAGTAAGGCAGAGCACCAGCTCTGATCACTGGAGTTTCTCCTGCTTAAACCCTGACTGCATTTAACCAATTTAATGGCATGGCTTCGCTCCTGAAGTTATGACAGGCAGTGCTGTCACTGAAAAGACTCAACTAGCTAAAGGTGCAATATATGTGAATATGTGAATTTCTATTAGCATTTTGAAGTATGACAAACATGCATAATGTTAGGATGGTCACTAGCAGTGCCAATACTGTTGCCAAGTTGGCGTACGTCATTCGCACAGACCTCGCTTCTGTGCTTTCAGTGCTTAGCCTGTTTATTTGTGCAAGAAAATGGATCAAAACAGAGTACCAGCACATATCCTGGAAAGAGGCAAAACCAGAAACTGTCAGGTAATTCACCATCACTTCTTTTTGACTTTGTCTTTTCCACTGTTAATGTAAACCATCACTGTTTCAGACAAAATCTACATTCCTCTGGGCAGCGAAGACTTCAGGAGTTTTGGGGTTTACATGCATTACACACACCAACCCTTACCTGAACAATCTCTTGTAGCAGCATGGCTTTTTGGTTTGTTTTGTGGTTGTTTTGTTTCTTTTTTTAAAAAAAAAAAAGCCTTAAAAATAGAAATAAAAATATCTTTCAGACAGCTTTTTATTTACATTATATTAACAAGTCACGTGATTGGTGATGGGGAAGGTATTTGTGGATAAGCATCAGCTGGCTGGAGCAAGCAGCAATAGATCTTTGCTTAAACACACACCTGAAGTGATTGCTGAGGGTACTTGGCTTTGGCTGAGGTGACCAACACCCTCAGCTCTGCCTGAGCAGCATCCACAAGTCAAATTCACAAATACAAATTACGAAGCCTCAACACAAGTTTGTTTGTTGGTAGATTGTTTAACAAATGAGTCAGTAGCTCATGCATTTAAATTATGCTTTCATTGCCATAATAAGTCATAGCCTCAAATACAGTGCATCCCTGCAGCAGCACAACCTGAAACAGGCAGACGTGGCAAAGTGCGAGCAAGTGCTGCATCTGAGGAGGCCAAGTTTCATGGGGTATCCAGGATGCCCATAGTTATCTCTTCAAACTCTAGCAGAAAAAAAAATCTACACTGAGGGAAAAACCAAAGGTTTCAGTAACGGAAATAAACTATGAACCACAAAATCTCTTCCAGTTCCCCCAGGTGAATAGCACCATTATCTTCACCAGACCCAACCCCCTGTTGTCCCACCTTCAAGCCTGAGCAGCAGTTCCCACATTTAAGTCATGCCCATGTACCACCCGGGTGACCCAAGCAGCACTGCTAAGTGCTGTCAGCTGTGTGCTGTGCACATCCTTGGGTTAATGAGTTAATGGCCGTATTTCATCCAAGGCCTGCCAAATAAAGGTTACCAAAGGGAGCCCCGCAGCTTATAAAGAGCTTTCAGACAGAGGCCCTAATCCTTGCTGTGGCAAGTCTCTCAGAGCTGAGTGTCTGTTGTGTTCTCTGCTGAGGGTGTGTCAAGAGGAGCTTCATTATCACTGAGCCTCTGATGCTGAATGCAGAGTTTGGGAAAAGATCATGCAACTGTAAGTAGATTAAAACCAAAAGGAAGATGCACGGCTATATGGGTTGCTCGGAACCCTGTAGCAAGACCTTTTAATTTTGGTATGTGGCTTTCTGTAGCTTAGGTATCACAGAACACGGTGAAAGTCCCCACCTCAGGAAACCTGGAAATTCCATGAACTGCAGCATACTTGAGGAAGCGTGAGCAAGTTCTCAGAAACAGGCTATTCTGGAGAAAATTTTTTTGTCTTTTAAAAAAATTCACTTGATCTATGTCACTGTCAGTATGGACTGATTGAAAGGACCACTGTTGAGAGGTAAAAGAAAAAAAATCTGTTGTGTGAAACAAAATTTTATTTAAAAATAAGCTGATTTCATTTTTTTAATTCTGTTTTGGTTGGAAAAGATAAAAAATAAGCTAGAAAACCTGCTTGTTCCATCTGAATAGGAAGGGGGGAAATCTAATGAGGGGGGTAAAGGAGAGGGTAGTTCAGAGAAGCCAGTTTATACAGAGTGCTGAATCCCTGTGCTATTATGGGCCTGGATTTCAGGTGGCTGTTACCTGATGTTAGTTAGCTAGAAAATGCTATAAAATAAAACTTAACCACAATACCATTTACCTGTGTGATTTCTTCTGTGAGTGTTGTTCCTCTTACCTGCTTTTGCTTAATCCAACCCTAGAATCTCTCAGGTTAAGTACGTCACACAAGTAGTGGTTGTTCACAATATCTGTTGCTGTTTTGTAATTGCCTTTGCTCTTTTTTTAGTGAAAAATGGCCATGTATATCTGAGTTCATTTATTCATTTTCATCTTCTTTCTTTTCACTTCTAGTTGCTCTCAAAATATCTTTTGTTAATTATTCTGAAATGTACTTACCGGAACCAATTTTTTAAAGAAATAATAATAATGCCTGGTGTTCTTTTATTGGCTGTGTTATAAAACCATGGGGATTTAAAAAAAAAAGCCACCAGTTTATATAAACAGCTTGATATTTTTAGAGCACAGGGTCAAGCAGATCAGCTTTTAATTAGAAGTAGATTAATCTTTGATCACTCCTGCAGAGCTTTCCAGCACTGACTGAAGGTAATCCTTACAAGCTTTGGAGAGAGTGTAGCTGAGGTCTTGCCAGTGACTTTGCATTTAAAATTGAAGGTCAGAAAGTCAAAGCAGCACACTAAAGCCGGGAGGACTTGGATCCTACCAGGGCACGGGCACAAATGATGTGCTGCTGGGAAACACAAAAGAAGAACAGTCCAAACTACACATCAGATGACAAAGTGCTCCTAAGCTCTCACGATCAATTCATTGATTTATGGTAATGTATGAATATGCCTGTTTCAGCAAAACTTGTAGAAAACCAGGTAGTATTGTAATTCATACCTAAGGAATGGAAGTAATCTGCTTCTGTAGCTTTTGGCCATATAAGCTAATGATAGCTTCAAAATGCAATGGAAAGGATCATGAGACTTGTGCAACGATGTTTATATATTTGTCATTTGTCTTAATAATCTTTGAGGTGTTTATGGTGTTTCTACAACAATCAACTGATTTTAAATTGCTGCATTCATGCACATGCTTGTACTTTAGTTTTGTTTCAAAAATTTACAGCTGCCAAAAAATGGCAGCTTAAACAAAAATCTGCTTAAGGACAGAAGGATGTATGTTTATTTGCAAGCGAAGCATCAAAATTCATTGAAGAATATTCTGAAAGCTGCTGTTTAAATGACCAGATTAAAATGGAGTGAAACTGCAGTGTCGAAGGTATCCCTGCAAGAAATTAAAAGTGATAAGATAGAATACAAAGCTTTCTCACTATGATTAACAGGAAAAATAAAATAACAAAACTTTTGAGAAAGCAGGTTGTGAAAGCAGAGTCCTTTGTGCTTTATTTACTTCATTATGCTTTATTTAACTCTTTCTGAAAAGTCTTTCTGAATGTTTAAAGGTTCTCTGTGCTCATGTGAGTGCACATCACTTAATATTGCTTACTGTAAAATCTCACTGAAGACTCTTCCAAAGCAGTGCAGCCCAGCGATCCAGTCAGCAGACCTGGATTCTGTACCCAGATCTGGGGCATCTCTGTTGAAAACTTCATTTTCCTTGAACTTTTGAGGAATATCTTGCCCTGTAGGAGTATGATAAATACATGGAATTTAATGGGATTATCTTGTCCTTGCTGGTAAATGATAGAGTGGCTCTAATTGTAGGGTGCAGTGATTGCGTAGCAGAAGTGGGAAGAGGCCGTGGTGGCTGCTGTAACCCTCTGAACATCTCCCACAAGAGAGGCACTCGGAAATACCTACTCGGGAAGGCACGAGCCTTGTGGGAAGCTTTTCACTTCAGCTGTTCAGGCTGAAGTGCATCCAACTACTTGTGATTAAAAGAAGTTACTTTTGGAAGTAGCCTGGTTTTATTAACTAATTGGAGGTGTGTGTTGTTGGATGTGCAGCCCTGCACAGTCCTGTCAAGGTGCTGTGAGACCGAAGTAAGGCTGGAAAATTGTGTGTGCACGTGAACAGGCAGTGCTGGAAAAACTCGCAGGAGTCTGCTTACAGCCTCGGAAGACCTGTTTGGTTCTCAATTTTTTTCAATCTAGTATTAATCTTGCATGTTTAACTTTTTCCGTGGTAAATTGACGTGAATTTAAGTTGCGATTGCTCTTGGGTATCAGCCTGGGAATAGGTGAGTTGGGGTCCCCTGCTGTCTGTACTGCTGGGGCTGAGCTTTCCCAGGGGAAGCCTTTCTGTCACCACTTTGGAAAGGAAGGCATGTTGATTCCTCAGAAAACTTTTTCTGGAGGAACAAATTAATATGAAGTGATAGTTTTAAGTGTTAAGCAGAATGTTGATGTTTTCGTAGTGATTTGATTGAATACAGTGGAACTTGGAAAAGCTGAATTTAGACTGAAAAGCTCTGATTTCACAGGAGCCAGGTGTTCCGATTAGTAACAACTTTATTTTTCAAGGATTTCTTAAACCTAATTCTCCAGCAAAAAGGGAGAAATTCTTTGAGCAGGGTCCGCGCACTCAATTCCAATACTGGTTTTCAGTAGAGTTCAGAGGCTCCGGGCGGGCGGGCTCCGGAGGAGCTGCGTTTCTTCACTCCCTTGCGGCACCCGGCCCCCTGTTCCCCTGCTGGGGGGGCTGGCGCTTTGCTCGCCCTCTCTGCCTCGCACTTGGAGAGTTTGGGAAGGTTTTGCTGGGCTCCCCCCACCGCAGCACCGGCGCTGGGAAAAGCCAGGTGCGGGCGCGGGGACTGTCGCCAGAGGGCGCTGCACGCCGAGATTTGGTTGAGGATCCCCGCGCCCCGCGGGGTAGCTGGCGGGCAGCGCTGCCGGGCGCCGGTGGCTGCGGTCGGGGCTTTCCGAGTAGCTGCTGGATGTGTCGGACAACCCTGGTACGGCAAAGGCATGAGTAGGAGATGCCTCTGCCTGGAGTTTGGCCGGAGATGCTGTGTGTGATTTATGAGCTCTTTTCTTGCTGAGCTTCCTTAAATATTTGCCCGTGGCATCTTCGGGCTCTTATGTCCTGGTTTCAGCTGAGAGAGAGTTAATTCTCTTCACAGCAGCCAGTA
>VWZZ01008347.1:886225-896805 GCA_013399095.1 Psophia crepitans | reverse complement strand
TTCGGAGTGATGGTGTTTGTCTTCCCAAGTCACCATTATGCATGACGGAGCCCTGCTGTCCTGGGGATGGCTGAACCCCTGCCTGCCGTGGGGAGTGGGGAATCAATTCCTTGTCTTGTTTTGCTTGTGCATGGCTGTTGCTTTCCCTGTTAAACTGTCTGTATCTCAGCCCATGAGTTTTCTCAGCTTTACCCTTTTGATTGTCTTCCCCATCCCAATGTGGGGGGAGTGAGCAAGCGGCTGTGTGGTGCTCAGCTGCGGGCTGGGGTAAAACCATGACATTTTAAGACATGCATGGTTCCTTTTAAGTTGCTTTTCTTCACGCCACTGAAACATAAATGGATTGACATTTTGGATCAGATAGTTTCGCACTTTCTTTCAACAGTCTTATTTAAATAACTTCTGCATGTGCCTGGGTTTCCCAGTAACGTGCAATGGGTAGGCAAAGCAGGGGCTCGTGCTTATCATGATCATACCTGTAAATGATGTTCCTTAATTGCTAGGAACACCTATTGGCCCTTCACAGCAAAAGTTGTTCTGTCTGAAAGACATGAGGCTGAGGCATGGTGCTGTGAATCAAAATAAATACGCAGCTAGAAAAACACCTAAAAGTCAATAATATTTTATTCCTTTTTTTTGTTACCATTTAAAGCAAGTATTTGCTCTTTCAAGCAGACACAAGCAGAAGATGGCCTGTGCAGCACCATGTTACCAGATACCCAAGCCAGCTCTGAATGAGTTGGTATGGCTGGGCAGTGCAGGATGGCTCCTCCTGAGCCACCCACAGCAAATTAATGTAGCTGCCTACATCTGGGATGAACTTGGCCTCTGGTAAGATTTGACACTCAGCTGCGGTGAGTTATATTTTGGGAAACAACTGATCGTCATCCTGTAAGGATAGAAGTGCCAGCACTCGGGTCACCACAGCTGAGGTGTTTGTTTCATTTGTAGTTTAACTCCTCAGGTCTTAGGGAGTGTCTGATTTGGGAATGGTAAGGCTTCAGCACCCAGTTCTCTCGGAGCTTTTGTCACCATCTAAGAAACAGGAGCATGTCATTATCAAGAAGTCTCGTAGGGACTTGATTTCTTGTGTTGTGGTTATCCTGACTAACAGAAGTGACAGGCATGCCAGATGATCACCTGAGGGGATGTCTCTTCTACCCTCCAGTTCCCTTAAACAGAGTGTAGAATCTGTGTCCATTCCTTTCAAATCTGTAAAGCTTTTCGCGAAGTATAAAGAGTTGTTGTGAAGCCTTCTGAGCTAGAAAACTAGCAGTGATGAGCTCATAGAACATGTTACTGGAGAGAGGTGAGGTCAGATATGTGGGCTTGCTGGGTATGTTCTCCCTAAGGTACTGCACTTTATCACTAGCTGAAGGGTTTGGTGACTCTGACTGGTGCAGTGGGATCCCCAAAGCTCAGTACTGGGCCGGAGCTTGGTTACCTACTTTGTACTGAACTGCTCTGGAGGGCAGCGTGGCTTCTGGGCGTTACAGAGAAAATACTGGATTGTTCTCGAACTTATGTGTTTCTAAAGACTGGAGTTGGCTGGGAGGCCGTGTTTTGGGAAATACCTCTTCCAGTATAGCCAGAATAGGTGTTTTTCCCTTTGGTACATAAATCAAATGGGCACTTATCCAGTGAACTTCATGCAGGGTTGTTCCACTAGTAAGGCACAACTGTCTTGAGATATATCATCCCACATCCTCCTGGGTTCTGCCCAGAGCCCACGCTATGCTCATGAGCAGCTTGTGTCCCTGCTCACCAGTTACTTCTGCCTGGTCCCTCTGACAGGAATGTCTGACACGAGAAAAAATTGTTCCTCTGCTGACAAGTACTTTGCAGTTAATTAGTTGTATTACAAAATAAACAGAGATCCTTTTCCAATAGGGCATAGATGCTTCCCCCCCACCTGGGTGCTAATATCCTGCATGCCTGTTGTGTACACACACACGCTGTGCAATGTCTGGCCTCTTCCTTTCCACAGTAAAGACTAATAAACGCCAGAAGATGTTTATATCCTTTCTCCCCTTCACCCTGAGTCTGAAGTTGCTGCTGTACAGCGATTGACACATCCTGTTTCCATTAGGTCTGTGACATGTAAGGCGGTCAGGTGATGACCTTGAATCAGAACAGACGTCACAGCCCCAAATATTTGTTTCCAGCACTGTTTGATGGTTGCTGTTTGCCTGAAGATAGCAAGTCAGCTTTTCTTATGGTAGTTTTCATTTAGAAGCGGGCCTGCAAGATGCTCTAATTTAAACCTGATCTGATGCAAAGAAGTAAGCTGAACCATGGAGACATTGCAGATAATGTGAATGTGGTTTTGGTGCCAAGAATAGCGTTGACAGGATCAGCATCTTTGTGGCTTGGAGGGGAAAAAGATTCAGGTGCTTGGTGAAGACTCACCTTTGAAGAACTGTTTCAGAAAACTGAGGCAACTTCTTTCTCTTGCACTGTGAATTCTGAGGGGAGACTATCACCCATAAATGATCTAGTGGTTTAGGCTCTGACCACCTGGGGGAAACTTAATCAAAAGGGGGAGAAGAAGCAGGAGCTGCTCATGTTGCACAGGGTACTTGCTTTTGGGTATCCTGTGCTAGGGGCTCGGATTAGCTGAGGTTTGGTATCTGTCTTCTCGGGTGCTTTTTCTTCAAGATGCTCTAATTATGCAGGAGGTAAATAAATAAATTTTCACTTGGGCTTGGATTTTGGGTGGGAGGGTATGTGCAGACTGCCTCCACAGCTTGGAATGGTGTTCACATTTGGCAACAGAGAAACTGAGGTTAAGGAATGACTATTGAGGCAAATCTGACTTGTACAGATGAAACTATTCACAGAATGCCTTTGCCTAGGATTAGGGGTATTGACAATTATTGGTCTTTATTATGTAAATTTTGCCTTGAACACTTAGTGATCCTGTCAATTTTTATCGGTGATTTTTTTTCATTACCTTCAGCATAATACTGTACATTGAAGGTTTTCTTTTGAACAGGGGCTTTGAAGTCCTAGTCCTCAGATCTTGTTCAATCCAGGTTTATTTCATGGGAAATCTGTTCCAATTAATCCTTTTATTACTAGAAAAATAAAATTTGGGAAAATTACTTTCCTCAGTATCCTCTATAATATTGTAATTGCCACTGCTGTGAAAATCATAAATCCATATCACAGTGGGTAAAATATCATGACTGAAGTAATTAGGGTACTCAGCGATGCAGAAGGCATGGGTTTAAATCCTACTACAATTGATGTAGATAAATGTCAAACCTATTTTTGCCTTTGCCCTGACAGGTATTTTTGGGATGTCTCAGCTTTGGATTGGAGCCTACTGAGAAATCGTGTCATAACCATGGTCAGAATTACAAATCCTTACAAAAAAAAATTCACTGTCAAAAACCTGATACTATCTTACATAGGGGAAAGAAAAAAATCATTGATCAAATCTTGTGAGCAGTATTAGCTCAGGCACTAACTTTCTTTCATGAGTTTCAGTGTATTTAGATATTCTTCAGTTACTGTATTAGGACTACCCAAATAACCAATTTAGGATAAAATTAAACAGCCCCTATCCATTTTCTTTTGCTCTGTTACCTGGACAAACAACAAAATTTGGGAAGTATTTACTGGTGTTTGTCAGGAATTCAGGGCAGTGGTAGACGTTTCAAAAATTACTTTTATTTCTTACAAACTTTGACAGCATGTTACCTTACTGACCTCTTCTGGCACAGCATGCTGCAATTCCCTGATTAATTTTAATCTCTATTTAATTCCATTAGTGCAACTAGCATGTTCTCTATTGTCAGTGGAAGTGCCCAGTGATAATCTTAAATTAGTGTGGCCTGACTGTACCTGCTGTCTGTTATCTTCTCTTCATTTTTTGGGCCTCTCAGAATTGGGGTAGGTAATTGTCACAAACCCTGGCTGCCATTTGGCAAGGGAATGGGCCGGTTGCTCATCACAAGTACAATGAGCAAAACTACGTGTGCCTTGAGAAATGTCATCTGGTCTGCTAGGAATTCATTTTGCAGTTGTACTCTCCAAAGTCTGGTAGTATTCCTATCTGTATAAGGCAGATGAATGTTCTTGTTCTACTGTGTAGGTGCTTTAATTCCATCTAACTTAATCAAAAGTGTGACAGTTTTACCATTCTCCAGGAAAAAAAATGCAGTTAATATTTTTCTGTCCTTCAGTTTTGTCACTCTAGGTATTTGTAATCTATGAGATAAGGCTTGGTTTGATCAAACTTCATTAATTTCTTTTACAGAATATGCTTTGATACTGCAGTGAAAGGTGCTTTCTTGCATTGCTTTCTAATTGAAAACTGCACTTTTGGGGGGGTTGGAGGTGTGTTTTGTTTGTGGTTGGTGTTTTAATTGCAATGGTTACAAGAACAGCAGAGCTGGGAGGTTTTGGAGCGTCACCAAACTGCATTATCAGAAAGGCTTAGGATCAATGTCTGAATTGGCACCTCTCAAGAGATGACTGGCCAAAATCCACTGTGGTGCCACCTCTATTCACTTGGCACTATGCAAACAAAAAAGAAAAGTACTGCAGGCTGGTCATATGGCAATTTTACGTCAGCAGACCAAAGATGACAAAGTGAAAGAATCACCTCGGAGCAATTTACTTCAGAATGAAAAGACTTCAGTATCTCTTCTGAGACATCTGCTGCACATCTAAACTAGATAGTGCATTTGACCAAACTTTGAAAATAATTCTTCATCAGGATAAGATTGCCTAGTAGGAAGGGGCTGGGTCAAGATTGTGTTCTTCTACCCATGCGTGTTCTGAATTTTCCAGTGTGATAGACTTTGGTCCAAGCTGACCCCTGGGTAAAGGGTGACAAAAACTGCAGAGGATGAAGTGTAGGAATGTCTCAGCAGGAGACTGTGTACTGGGGAAGGACTAGCTTCTGCTGCTCTAGTTCTGTGGGATTTCTCTGAAAGGGAAGGATGAAAAATAGCAAAATCTGCTGTACTGGTTGTTGCATCTGAAGCACTGGGAACGATATTGCCCTCCCTGCCCCAGTTTACACACACATTTATTCCTGATGGCACATAACAGCAAGCAAAAAGCTGTGAAAATGAGCTACTTTCATAAAATGAAACTTGTAAGTTCATCTCCAGAAATCCAAAGCATGATGGCACAGTGATTGCTCTGTCCAGTGAAAAGATGACTTTGTTCTCCAGAGCGGTCTGGAAGTCAAAGGTTAAAGGCTGACTTCTTCCTATGTTTTTTCTCATGCTGAATCTCACCCGAGAGATCAACCAGATCCAGGCTTTGTCAGAAGCCCTTGCAAAAAATGATGAGCTCAACTTGGGAATATGTGAGAAAAGCCATGAGAAATGATTGATAGGAGAAATATGAGAGAGGTTGTTTTTAACTTCTATTTCACTTCGACATATAAACAAAGCACCTACATGTTCATTTGCGTTTCCTTTTTAATGTAAAACCAAGTAATGGAAGGAAAATTGTTCAGTCTCACTGCATGTGTTATCCCACTTCCTTGCAAGTGTGCTCAGAGTGCAGTGTCTCCCCTCCAACGCTGCTCTAGACCATCACAGAAAAGCCCTGGGTCTTTGAAGCTCTGCGCTCCATCTCATTTTTAAGAATCAGATCTTTTTTTTGGTTTCCTGATAAGAATGGCACCTGTGCCACTTAAATATGTTAGGAACGGCTGCTTCTTTTTTCATGGGAAGGAAAACATAATGCTGGGGGTCAGTCACCATTGCTTGATTCCAGCCTTTCAACTATTCTTGGGCTTGACAGTCATACTCAGCCCTTCCAGAAGAGATTGTATGTGTGTCTAGGTAAATGATGTGCAGGTATTTAAATTGGTATAAGCCATCTGTGCTGTATGTGTCTTCAAGGCCAATCTTTATTTTAGGTAATAGCAAGTGATATTTGAAGGTGAAACTTTACATCTTAGTGCAAAAAATTACTAATAAATACTAACATCATTTATTTATCTGTATTGTTGTGGAGTCTCAGGCTTGGGCCAAAATAATAAATCTGTCCTATCCTCTGAAAACATTTTGGTGAATATGTGGAAGTGGTCCTTGGGGTAATGCTGTAATGAAGGCTCTCTAATTTCCTGCCCATCTGGCCTTCTGGTGAACAAACTGTCCTGAAATAAAAATAAAATGTATTTTGATCATTCTAGAAGAGCTTTAGGGAAAGGCTTTCTACCATCCCAGAGACAGGACACTTGCCAACTGCATCCACTAACAGCTGCTCTGAACTTTTTAAACAGCAATTGCTGAAAATGGTGTATTAGGTTATGTAGGTCTATATGTTCTTATCCAAGTTCCAATTTTCAGAGCCAAAGTAAATGGTTATGGTGAGATTCAGAGGACTAAATTAGCAAGTAGAGTACTACAATACTCCATTACCTAGTAATGCAGCTCCTCCATATTAAGCCTAGAGCTGGAATTCAATAATGAATTGTAACTAGAAGGTCATTTTGGAATAGGTAATATTTTTATACCATAATGTTTTCCTTTGCCTTGTGAAGTTGTCTTCTAGGCAGCATATCTGCACTGAAGAAGCTGTCCACATTTGAAAAACAGCGAAACAGTATTTATCGATGACCTGAGACCCTTTTAAGAAAGTCTGTGTGCATGTGTGTGTATAATCATTTTTAATATGCTTTACATCAATATTTATATAGCTCAGCTGTCACAGAACTCTTGGAAGTCTAATTGTGATGGTTTTAGCTGCATTGAATCTGTTTGGAAGTTCATTATTCAGCAAGTCCAGATGCTGTTGTCACCCACACCTGAAAGAAATGGTAATGTGCTGGAACCTCAAGACTTCCTGAAAACTGAATCTCTAACAAGGGTCATGCTTTCACTTTCTCTTAATGAACCCTGTGAATACAGAGCAAGAGCATACGAAGAGCTGTGAGACCAAAAGTCATTCTCTACATTTTTTGGAGTGTGCAAATAGTAACACAGGGCATCAATGAGCCAAGGACTTCTTGTTAGCACCTGAAAATAATAGTAAGGATGACCACAACACAGTGAGAGGCATTATTTGTTCCACTCTTCAATTTTTATCTCATTGGCTCACATTGATTGAAAAAAATTTCTTTTGGTTTGGGGGTCTCTTGGTAGGGAGCATTTTTGATAAGCATGACAGGTTGTTTGAAGAGTATCTTTGCAGATAGGATGACTGAGAGTTGAGTATTAGAGTTCTGGGGTAAAGGACTCTCTAAAAGAGAGAACTTTACACTGAGTCTTATGGAAAGCCAAAATAGTCTTCGCGTGAGGTTTTTGGGGTGGAATGGCTTATTTCTTTTAAGCTTCTCAGGCTTGCAATGTTGGGGCACATTTCACATCATGGGCCTGTACCTTGTATACAGCACAGTAAACAGCCTGAAGCCTGGCAACAGCCTGCTGTTTTGTCTTGGCCAACTAGATCTGCACTTCTAGCTGTCCTACACTGTGAGAAGAGTTTCATGGTTTCAGGTACCCAACTGCCTGTGCTAGTTAAGAATGAAGCTGTTATTCCACCACTTCTATATGCAGAAGACATTTTATGAAAGACATCCTGGGACTGTCTCTGTAGTTTTTCATTATTGTTTTTCTAAAAAACAACTTTTATGTAGATAGCCTTTCAGGCTGTCAAATGAACCTAGTCTTGAATTACAAATTTTTAAATGTTTTCTAGATTTTTTTTTAAATGTAATTAAATATGCTATGGAAAAGCAAGCAAAGACTTTTTCCTTGGCCCAGAAACATCTTGTAAACATAAGAGTGCTGTACAGGTAGATAATATATTGGGCAAGTGTTTGTCAACAATCTTTATTAGCAGTCATAAGTTGCTGTATGCTGCAATTTGCTTTTGTTGTACTCTTATAAGCCTTGGGGCAAGGTATTGTGTGTGGGACAAATGCTGCTTGATGTCCTTGCTGATGTATGTCATCTGATTAACTTAGGGTGTTTAATCAGTCTTGGCTTGAAGGACAAGTCCTGGTCAGGTGATGTTGTCAAATGTACAGTCAGAGTGTTCTTGGGGAAGAAAGAAGAAGAAAATAGCAGATTCTTAATTTTTTCTCTCCTAACACATACAGGAAAAAAGGGTAAAACACATGAGTCTATAGCATGTTCTCTATTGATCTTTCTCAACAGATGTTTAAAGTCCATTACCTATTGAGCTATATACTTTTTCCTTTGAAAGTAAGACTTCAGTTCGCTTCTAGCTTGAGAAGAGACCAGAGATTTCTTTTCAATATCCTTGTCCAGGCATGCTGTCTGCTACTTAGTCTTTAGATTTCTGGAGTTACAAGCAGAGAAAACAAAAGATTGTGTGAATTTACATACCACTTCATGTTGGCTGCAAAGTGTAAAAGGAAAAGGGGAAGAAAGAGAGTTGGGCTTGTTCAGCCTGGAGAAGAGAAGGCTCTGGGGAGACCTTCTAGTAGCCTACCAGTACCCAAAGGGGGCCTACAAGAAGTCTGAAGAGGGACTGTCTATAAGGGCGTGTAGTGAAAGGACAAGGCTAGATTCAGATTAGACATTAGAAGAAATTCTTCCCTGTGAGGGTGGTGAGGCACTGGAACAGGTTGCCCAGAGAAGCTGTAAAGGCCTCATCCCTGGCAGTGTTCAAGACTGGGCTGGATGGGGCTTTGGGCAACCTGGTCTAGTAGAAGGTGTCCCTGTGCATGGCAAGGGGGCTGGAACTAGATGATTTTTAAGATGCCTTCCAACCCAGGCTGTTCTGTGAAGCAAGCTGTGAAAAAAGATGTATGAAAGACAGAAAATTACCTGTAATAGACACCAAGGCAAACATCCTTTAAAAACAAACAGGAAAAAATGCTGATTTTGGGGTATCACTCTGGTCTCATTACCTTAACATATGTTTAAGGATAACATCCAAGCTGTGGTAAGACTGGACTCTTGCTTTCATAAATCAGGAGCTGAGTGCACCAGGGAATCTCACTGCAGATGGGACCTTCCTTGGGTCCCTGCCTGCCCTTGCAGAGTGCCAGCAGTGATGTTGGCAGCTTGTATTTGTCTGCAAGGAGCAGCATTGAAAAAGTGGATGGACAATTCTTGTTGACAAATAAAATATTGCAATTGTGACAGCTCATACAGGTGTGTGCTGGTATCAAAAGCTTTGCTTTGACAGCTCCATAACCATTCAGCAATGGCACCGAGGGTTAACAAACTAGGAAAACTCCCAGTTTTCAGCCTAAAGGGATTTTCACCTTTAGCTTTGTTCCTTATTTTGTCTCCATTATTCAACCAATTTCTATTCTGATGATGTTTAAATAATTGACTGTTAAATCATAAACACAGACCATCATTTCAGTAACTCTTATTTAGTAACAACTTCATCTAGAGCCTCAAGGTAAGTATCTATTGAAATAACAAGGGAATATCTTACTTCATTACAATTTTTAAAAGAAAAACAACAAAAACTGCCTTTTAGATTGTACGAGTCAGAGCTATGAGAGTAAGTTGAATGCAGATGACTTCTAGGAAGAAGCTAACAACTGAAACTGAAAAAGCAGTCATGATTTTGAAGGATAACTTTCTATTTGAGGTACTTTGATTTTGATCCCAGTTTGAGGGAGCCTTAGGAATACTGTACTATGGAAAAAAATAGAAGTGTTAAACAGTCTGCATCTGGAGGTTTAAATATGGAAGTTTACCAAATCACTAGGTGTTTTTGAAATGTCTATGAACAACGATGGGTGAGGAGGGTTTGGAATAACCTGTAGAGGTGGTTGTTTACACAGCAGTAGGAAAGATGTGATTTACATCAGAATAAAAATCAACAGTAAGAACAAGACATGCATGGAACTGTATGGATGGAAGACTGAAATATCACGAAAGTTAAACAAATCTGACTTATTGCTCAGTTATGTGGGTGGTGAATTAGTTGGGCTGAGACAGCCGTGTTTATGCAGGATACCACTGAATAACCTGCCTTTAGTGTTACTTGTGTACCTGTAGGGTGGTGTCGTGTCATGCCTTGTCTTCAGCACATGAGAACATTGCAGTGCAGTCCTAGGGATGCTAGTCAGCACTTCTGAAGAGACATAAGTGATACAAAATACTAGGAATATGTATTTTATGAACTCAAATATTGCAGTGTGGCTTGAATTTTTTTACATCGAGTCTATTCAGTGCCTCTTATATAAAGCAGTAGTCATACATCTAGGGGCAGGGAAATGGGGAGGCATCATGCTTCTGTGTGAATTATACTATCTCACTTTATTTTTTATTTTTTTTCTTGGCAAGAAATCTTCATAAGAAATATGGTAATGTCAGCGGGTGTCGTGGTTTTACCCCAGGCGGCAGCTGGGCACCACGCAGACGCTCGCTCAGTTCCCCTCATTGGCAAAGGGGGAGAGAATCAGAAGAGTGAAAGTGAGAAATTGTGAGTTCAGGTACAAGAGTTTAATCAGTGAAGCAAACCAAGGAATTCATTCCCCACTGCCCACGGCAGGCAGGGGTTCAGCCATCCCCAGGACAGCAGGGATCCGTCACGCGTAATGGTGACTTGGGAAGACAAACGCCATCACTCTGAACGCCACTGTCCGTCCCCCCCCCTTTTTCCCCCCAAGCCCC
>VWZZ01008347.1:850529-886191 GCA_013399095.1 Psophia crepitans | reverse complement strand
GAAAATTAACTCTCTCTCAGCTGAAACCAGGACAGTGAGGCACTAACAATAAATGTGCCTCCTGGATAGAAAATGCAGACTACCTTTGACAGCCCTCCAAGATTTATGCTATCAGCTAAATTAGTAGGGTTCCAGTTGAAGCCAAAAGCTGTGTTGCCTAGCACACCTCATATTTGGGAGAGTACTCTGTGGCTGCTGCTGCTCAGCGGCCTGAGCAAGGCAGTGTGCTGCAGGCAGCCAGAGGAACTGGTGACTCCTCCATCCCTCGCCTCTCCCTGTGTCTTGCCTATCTCCAATGAACCTTCCCTCCAAGGGCTGAGAAAAGCAGCACTCTGTTTTGGGGGGTTGTGTTTTTGGGAGGTTTTTTCTTGAGTGGGAGGGGGTGCCCCATACTTGATGCAGTTTAACATTTGAAGACAGAAACTGTTCTAAGTATCCAGACATAAGGAAGATGCTGCCTTTGGACACACAAATTTGGATGTGTTGGTGCAGAAATACATCTTCCTAAAGCCTTATGATGTGACTTCAGCTTGCATTGAGAGTGGGAAACATAATCTGACAAACTCCTCTTTTTTCAGAAATACGTATCTGAATACTTACATATGCTTTGTTTGTACTGGAGTCCGGCTTGTGTTTCCTTTCAACACCCCAGAAAGCAGTATTACTTGCAGTGAACCTACTTGGAGCTTTTCAGTTTTAAGCAATGATTGGGAAAAGTTCATAGAAAGCAAGACTTGATTAGAGAAATGCAGCATTTGAAGTAAAAAAAATGTTGGTTAATCATTTGAATAGGAAAATCAACATGAGCTTTTATGCATTAGGAAATATTTTAAATATGGTTCCTGAAAAAGCTGCTGCATAATTATATACATAATTTTTGTTTAAAGATATTTAACGTGTAAAAAGAGATTTGTGAGACCGTATTATTCTTGTTTTATATATGTATTTTAAAGCCATATAGTTATGAAATCAACTGTTGAATAAATGCATGTCTTGAAACACCAATGTCACTTCCCCATGTACGCAAAGCTACTTTTACTGAAGCAAAAGACCTGGTTTTAGATGTTAGCAGTAGTTTTCATATAGTTTTAATATGATTCATAGGCATCATAGCAACAAGAGCTATGGGAGGACAAGACTTCTGCATAGCCTGTCCAGGGAGATGGATTTTGGACGGCTTTCCCCCTCTGAGAGTCCATTCTAAAAACTACAAGGCTGTACAGCTTTTTTGGGAAGAGATTAATCTCTTTCTCAATTAACAGTGCTCCTAAAAAGAGTTTTTTGAGTTTTTTTTACGGACTGCCTATGTGCACTTTAGAACCACTTGGAATCCCAGTAGAAACTGATGAAACTACTGACAGAAATGTCTAATTGGAGAAATAATTGATCATATTTTATTTCAAGTGGGGCTTTTTAGTATAGAGAGTCCAAATGAACAGTGTATTCTATTGACATTCCCAGCATGGGAGCAGTCTTGGCCCAATAATGAATAAATAATTACAGGTGGTTTTGCAATCCAGATTTTGGTGAATTTTCTACTTTTGACACTGCTTTAGATCTCTTAAATCACTTTTTTTTAAGGAAAAATGATGTAAATTCCAAATTTGGTGAAAGGATGTCCTTTCTTCAAAGACTTTTTTTTGGAAATAATCTTTTTTCTTGATCTCAAGGTCATTTGGTTGAATTATTTTCAACAAAAATTGTCAGAAAATAACCTTGGATCTCAATAATTCTTGACTTTCTATGCTTCTTACAGGCTCTCATAATTCTGTCCATTTTCTAGAAATCTGTAGGTGAAGAGCCTCCTTCAATTCTCCAGAAAGAATCTAACAAAACTTTTTCTTAAGAAAATCAGCTTGGTCTGGTTCTGCTTAATCTAGACATAAGGCCTTTTAAAAAGTAACAATTAAAACTATAGGCCATACTCAGAGAAGCAAATTATTTTGGGTTATTTTGTTTAAAAACAAAAGTGTAGTTTTATTTCTCCTCCTCATTGAACCTTTAATAAAAACCATGTGTTCTATGTGCTTTTTTAATTTTTTTGTTCTGTGCAAAAATACCAGCCCACAAGTTTGATTCTTTTCCTTGACTAAAGGTGTTATTTTAAGACTATCCTCTGGCCTCCTACAGATATTTCTTTTCACGGTTCCATTGTTTTCCAACATTTTCAGTAAAAACAATATTTAAGAAGCTTGCAGGCTGTTCAACATTTCTCAGGTATCCCAGGGCAACTGAAGGGTAGTTCTCTTCTCTGCCTCTCCTCCTCCCACTGCTGGATAGTGGATGCCCCCGTGTCTGGGATGGCAGATGCTGTGCCACCCTACACTGATGCCACCAGTACACCTAAGCCACATGGGTTCTGATATGGGGCAACCCCCAAATGAACTCCTTCAGTGCTGGCAATGGTGTGGTGTTTGACAGGGTCCTCTTGGTACAAGAGAAATACTTCCTATAAAAGAGGATATTGAACATGTATCAGTCTATAAGCAGTAAAAGACTGACTTTTTAAAATCCTTAATCCTAGTAGTTGAGACTCACTATGTCTAGAGTAGACTGCAAAAAAAAAAAAGCAGTAATGGCTTTTCAGCTCTTAAAAAGAAGAGGGACTCGGGCAAAAAGTCATCTTTTTTTGATTAGAATTTGTGAACATGATGGGGGGAAGGAATGTCGCAAATTTTGAGCTATGTGAAATAGTACAAATTTACTTTTCTTAGTAATTAAATTATTTACATGGCGCAAAAGAAGTAATTGCTAACTGTAGGAAGTAAAATGAGGAAAAAAATATTGTTGGGAAACAAAGACTCTTTGTGGCATCTACAAGAGCCAAACAGAGTTTAAACCAGTTGGGCAGGTTAAATGTAGAGATGCCCTTTCTTTCAACAAGAAATCCCCTGGAATTTTCGATAGCTCTTAAACCTAGACAGTGACTCATTGTCCACTGAATAAACCAAGTCAAAAAGCAGTTGGGAATATCCTGATAAAAACACCTTTGAGAAAAGCCCAGAGGACTGCGATCTAGGAGACAAACTGTGACCTACCTGCAGCCTTAATTTTGCAGTAGCTCCCAGCTTTTTCTAAATAGGTAGACGAGTTCTCTCTCTCTCTAAGCAACATATTTTTGTACCTACTTGACTAGCATTGAACCAGGTATGCATTGACGAGGGAAAAAAAAATATGCTCCAGCTGTATATTCACTAAATATCTCCTGATGTTTACACGGTGGAAACAATTTGTACTGTTCGTTAGCACAATGGTGCTGAATGGAAAAAAAAAATTCTCCAAATGATATTTCCATCTCAAAATTGGTCTATTCTTATCTGAGCCTCACTGGTTCCTGTTAGTTGATTAGTAAATAAGTCTAGTGATAAAAGCGTGATGGAAAGAATGAGTTGTGCACCAGCAATTTTGATACAGCTTCTGTTAGGAATTCTAACTTGGAGTGAATACAAAGGCAGAGTACAGTAACAAATTACTTAAACTTCTGCCACCTCTCAGGTGGAGAACACTTCTTGGCAAAAGAATGAACTGTTCTTACTCGGGATGTGGGGTGCTTTTTAAGAGCACTTAATAGATGGCAAGTGGAGAGGCTATTTGTATTCTAAACTATGCTGTCTCTTTGTAATCCATGCTGATGGATCTAGGAGAAAGGAAAGAACATCTGTCAGAAGAGCTGTTATACTGGAAAAATAGGAATATGTACATTTATCTTTCTACAAACTTTTTTTAAAAAAAGACTTCTGCTTGTTACTTCAATAGAGTCAAAAATTATCATCTTTGGACTGAACCAGACACTTCAGCACAACACATGAATTCATCCCTATGTTGAGATGAAATAGTCTTCTAGTACATAGAGCTCCTGCCGGCGTATGAAAGCATCTATGGAAATCAGATACTGCGGTTGTCTAATGGGTGGATTCTGCACATAAAGTCAGAAGAAACCTTCCCATAAGCAGCCTGCTTCTAGGCAGCGCCTAATCTCAAGGGTGATCTTATTTTAGCACAGCTATAAGAGAGGTTTAGGGTGAAAATTATGACAATGACAAAGACTGGATTGTCTTTTTTTCTCAGAAAAATAAGTTCTAATGTGCATGAAAGAGCAAAGAATAAAACATTTTTCTATCGTTGGCCAAAATTTCTTGCCAATTACTGATGGCAAGAAATTTGGTTCCAAAGAAAAACATTGGTAAAATAAGGGCAAAAGCAGCACTGTTGAAGTATTCCACGGTTGTTTTGGGAAACATGAGTGTTATTTTTATCATTCCTGATTCATCGATCGCCTTGAGACAAAGAGCTCAGAAACCTGCATTTGACTCTATTTATTCTTAATTTAACTTTTATGACAAATCCAACCCTGAAGAGAGAGTTGATCAGAAGTCTGAGCCCCTACTGCAGTGAGATTTTTCCTCAAAGTATGTGTTGGGTTAATACAACACTAATTTAATAATTTCTCCCAATGAATAACAGAATAATCAGCAATACAAACTCAATATGAAAAGCTGTCCTTAAACTCCAGGCACAACAGTCTTCTGATGAAATAAACTCCTGTACCCAAATTGTGTAGCACCATTAAAGATTTATCTCCTGTTGTGACTAGGTATTAAATTATAAAGAGAAGGCTGGAAGATGTTGTATAAAGACTTGGAGCTACTGTTTCAGTGTCTCATGCTGGCACTGCTCACCAGCTGATTTACTTACACCCTGTGCCAAATTAAACAAGAGCATGTCGAAGAGACAACACTATTTTTTCTTCGCGCTTCTGACTGGTTACAAATGCACCCAAAAAAAGGTTTCCTGGGACCCAGAGGTGTTTTAGTCTCTCTTAGAGACTATTTACAAGTCATCTTTCTTATTTGCATTTCTTATTTGTAGCTGAGGGGGGAACAGCTTTTATTTTTAACGGTGAAATAGCAATGGTGAGGTGCTTGGTAAGACGTAGCTCTTTTTATTTGGTGGAGGCAGAAGAAACACTGTCAAATGCTTTTAGCGTTTTTACTCCTTGCTTGTAAAGTAGTTAATAACATCCTGTATGATAACAAGCTTTGTAAAAGCCATCGCCTTCACTACATAATGTTTTCTTCACAACTGAAGGGGGGAAAGAGGAGAAATATTTGGTACGTGTATACTTTTTTAAAACAAAAGAGCCCATCTAACCCACACCACACCATATCCTCCCTCCAAAAAACCAAACAAACAAACAAAAAAACCAAAACCCTGAACATCTTTTCCTGCTGACTTGAGAATCTGAATTCCCCTCTGCTAGCAGTGATAATCACCATAACAATTAAAGCAATACAAAAAAGTAAATTTTTAATTGTTTGTTTTCGCATGTTAATGTTGAAGGAAGGCAACAGAACACTGAATCAGATTTTGCCAGGCACAAGTCTTTAGGATCGATACTTGGCAAGCTTACAAACCTCCCAGGGGTTTAGATACTGGACTAAATTAAGCCCTATTTATGATCAATTCCCTTAATTGAGAGCTGCTGGCTCAGAGAATCCAAACTGGGGACTGCTTTTTCAGAGGCAGTTAAGTATGGATGCTGTAGGTAGTCAAAATCGGTTCAGTACATACCGTGTCTGGCCAATGCCTAAGAGAAGTGTAAGTAAAATTGCAGGATTGATTATGAAAAGGGCAGAGCTGCAGCATTTTGGGCTTTCTTTCCATCTCCATCTTTCTAGAAGTTCATATGCTACTTCTGCAGTGCTACTTCTGTTGCAGGAAATAAGATATTCTACTCCTGACGCTAAGCTCTTCAAATTGCCAATTTTTCTATTATTCTGCTACTTCTGTTGGGGAAATACACTAATTGTCTCCTTCACAGTTGTGTGCCAGGGCTGCTCCCTTGGCAAGTGTGGCCTTTTGGATTGTTGTACAAGGTGCAAAGAGCTTCCTTTGGGGGCAGAACATGTCTTGGTTGCCCACTGCAGCCGGCAAGACCTGAAATGACAACACTCAATACAGGGATGTCCTTTGTCTTATGGAGAAAGCCATGACAGGCACATGCAGTAGATGTTCCACATATCTTACGTGTGATTGAATAGCTGAACATCTGGGAATTTTGAATGCTTAACTATCACATAGCAACAAAATACAATGTTGGTCTGAAAAACAAAAAGCGCTAACAATTCATGTTGCTTGATCCTATTTTACTGGTATTTCTTGTGGCCCAAGGTGCATGACCTATTTTTATTGGCTCACTTTCCTCTTCTGTAAAGTGGACATGGTTCTCAATACCTGTACCACTTTGTAATTGTGTTCTAAATCTTGGGTGAAGTGTTAATTGAGATGACTTGTAAAGCCTATGAAGATTTAATAGAGCGAGTATAGCACTTCTCACCAGACTTGTTAACCCTTGAAGGCTGCACGTGCTTTTTAAGACAAGAAGCCAGTGAGCTGAAGATGAAAAAAGAGGAACAGAGGTCCTGTTGGCATGCTTTTGCCTATAAATCAGTAGGAAGGAATAGAACAACTAAAGAAAGCACTTAAATAAACCCCGATTTCTCATTCCCTAGTGTTTCCCTGGATAACAACATCTACTCAGTGCTTCCATAAGGCTAACATTTCAGCAAAATCATAACGTTCCCAAAGCTTGCAGGAAGAAATGTTACCGTAAGATGAGATGAATCTTTGCCTCTAAAATTTTCCATTTTTATGCATGTGAAAAGTACTTCCCTTCTTGTTGCTTTACTAAGAAGTAATTGTTTGCATCTCTGGCAGTTTTAAACTGTTTCTGTTTGTGACCCAAGTTTCACTCCAAAACTTTATGTGAGTGCCATCATTCCAATACAGACCTTCTTGTTAACTTCTTTTTTCCAGTGCTTTCTACACTATTTTGCCCATTTGCAATTTTTTCTCACCGCTTAGTTTGTTTGGAACAGTCACTCTTCCAGCTGAACAGATGCAAGCAGCGCATGAAAGCTCCAAGGAATGTTCCATGGCAGCATCTGGTGCTTCGCTTTAAAGTTTATTTTTAATGTGAAATAGTGGTGAGCGTTCATTTGTAGCTGCAAAGCTGTCTTCTCAAAGCAATGCAGTAAGGTCTGACCCTTCAACAGGAGGGGGGGAAGAAGTTGACGTGTGTTTTTAAGGTAGAGCTGTTACAGGCAAGCCGGTGACTTGGCTTTGCTATTCATCACCTGTTTCTGCAGGGGTGCATATCTATGTGTCTTATATGCTAACACTTTCTTTGAAGTCACGTTGTGTCATGAGGGCTGCATCTTCAGAACCAAATCTTATCAAAAGCTTTGGCAAACTTTTTTTTTTTTTTTGGGGGGAGAGGTGTTTCTTATTCTAGTTTCCAGTCTCCTTATTGAAGTAAATTAGGTGCCTTTAATAGGTAATTATTTCCTTCGTGATTTTAGTATGGCATCACAGTGTTGTTGGAATCATTGCTCCTATTGCTGTGCGTAAAAGTGTGATGTCACAAGGGTAGGTATGATGACATGAGGTGAGAACTGAGCTCCTGGGAGGCGGGGGGAGGAGGAGGGGGGCAATAAAAATGGCTTTTTAGCAGTTTATAGCCCCTGGGGAGTCAGTGCGGGCCTCAGCGTGGTGGGAATGAACCATGGCAGCAGCTGGGAATGCCAGGGTGCCGCAGAGATGCTCCCTGCCACGCTCCCTCAGCTGTGCCCGCTCCTTCAGGGCGGAGGCAGGGATGGAGGGAAGGAGAAAAAGTCCTTTTGGTGCCCAGGGCCAAGCGGCAGCTCCCGTCATTCAAGGGGGAATCCCGGAGCGTGGCTTACTGCAGTTTTCCAGTCCTTCGGTGCCAGGGCTGGTGTAGGAGAGAATCTCCAGCCCATTATTTCCAGCCATGCAAAAAGACTGACAGGAAACATATTTAAGCAGATGTCTTGTGTTTTAACGAAGTTTCAGTGAGTCATCCACATGCCCTTAGGCTTTGGACGCACCAAACAGCTTTTTAATGGCCGTGGCATCTTGCTTACAATCTAATATTATGCACACATTCCATATAGTTAAATAAATCCCACATCTTCAGCTGGGGAAGGTCTGTAACACTTTGCTAATGTTGGTAAAGCTGCTGTGCAACTGAGGACCTGGCACAAGCATTCAACGCCTGCTACAACCTCAATCTGAGTTGGTGTTAACTACCAGAACCTGATTCGGGGCTGCAAGTGACATGGCTGTAGCATTCTCTTGGGCCACCAGCATTTGTCATCTTCAAACAGCCCGTGCAGACAAAAGGCTTTTTGTGAGCTGGCTGGCAGCCTGTGAGGTACATACGCAGCTGTGCGCTACGTTCATTTTCCCCTTCGTTGTCCCGACATGCCGCTCGGGGACTGACTCAAAGTGAATTAAAAGAAGAGCAAGATGTTTTCCAGATTAGTATTTCAGCTGTTAACAGTAGCAAGCTCTTTTTCTTCTACGGGTGCAAGCACGTATGTCCTAAATCAGGTAAATTGTGGTCTTGCTCCATTTGACAATCCGATGCGACAGCTACTGAGGGCAATAAGGAAGTTTCTCTGGCCTTTTGATACTCAACTGCATCTTCCTTTTCCTCCTGTCAGTAGAAGTGCAGCCCCACATGCTATAGACCCCATTTAATGCCATCTAATTGATCAACGTTTGATGCTGAATGGAATCAGTACAAGTATCCAGCTAACGATTTGGCTACTGAAAGGTCAGGGAGAACATCTACACATAACCATGGCCTTACAAGGCTGATAATGAACAACCCTGCCTGCTTGGTCCCAGACTTGTCTTGCCACTAGACTTGGATGCGATGCTGTGATTTCTCTATCAGCAGGAAGAAAACTATTAAATATTTGCCTGGATGACTGCAAAATATTTGTTCGCACATATGCTGTGTATATTTCTGACACTAGATAAACTGATGTCATGATTGACGTGAAACCATTCCTAGGAATAAACCCTACCTAAATCAGAACATGTTATGGAAGCATGAAAGATTTAACAGTGCCAACTTGTGTGAGAGACAAACAGAGAAATTCATGGCAATATGATATCTAAACTGAATCTCTTACTGTTGCAGAGCTGACCTAGGATTAGTATAATTTGGGTTTTTTACAGCATGCTTTCCCTGTTTCACACAAGCAACTCAATCACTTCCTTTTAAAATAGAAAATGCTTTTCCAGTCACTCTCCCTACTTAGTCTGTTAAAATAGTTCACATCAAATGTCATTTTTACTTATGATTATTATACCAGACTCTCTAAAGACACTTAAGTTTGCTATGCTGGTAAGTATGTTTATGGAGATAAACTTAACTTCAGAGACTGCCTTGCAAGTGCTGCTATTTTCTGTCTGTCTTCAAGGCATTTTTTTCACAACTCGCTTCATAGAATGGTTTGTGTTGCAAGGGACCTTCCCAATTATCTAATTCCAATCCCCCCACCATGGGGAGGGACACCCTACACTAGACCAAGTTGCCCAAAGCCCCATCCAACCTGGCCTTGAACACTGCCAGGGAGGGGACATCCACAGCTTCTCTGGGCAACCTGTTCCAGTGCCTCACCACCCTCACAGTCCAGAATTTCTTCCTAATATCTAAATCTAGCCTACTTGTCCTATCACTACACTCCCTTGTAAACAGCCCCTCTTCAGCTTTCTTGTAGGCCCATGGACTTGTGCACCTTCAGGTTTCTTAGATGTTCTCAAACCTGATCTTCTACAGTGGGGGATTCTTTGTCCCCCCAGTCCCCGCCTTTGCCTTCTGCAATTTGGACAGTGTGCCTAGAGCACCTGCCAGTGAAGATTAAGGCAAAAAAGTCATTGAGTACCTCAGTCTTCTCCTTATCCTGGGTAACCAGGTTTCCTGTTTCCTTCAGGAGAGGGCCCACGTTTTCCCTAGTCTTCCTTTTATTGATGACACAACTATAGAAGTTTTTCTTGTTGCCCTTGGTTTCCCTGGCCAGATTAAATTCTCTCAGGGCTTCTGCTTTCCTGACCTGATCCCTAACTGCTCAGACAATTTCTCTGTATTCCTCCAAGGCTCCTTGTTCTTACTTCTACCCTCTGTAGGCTTCCTTTTTGTGTTTGAGTTTATCTAGAAGCTCTTTGTTCATCCATGAAGGCCTCCTGGTGTTTTTGCCTGACTTCTTTTTCTTGGGATGCGTTGCTCCTGTGCGTGGAGAAGTGATCTCACTTGCATATATGGTGGTACCAGACCTTTTCTCTTTGAATTCTCAAACTGATGCAGCCTGTTCTGAAAGGCTTTGACTTGCAAATACTGTTACTGTATTAGAAACCGAAATCTTGCCATGTGAGAGCATGGCTTGTCCTGCCATGTATCCTTTCATTTGCATAGTTATCAAAGTGAGAGGGGAAAGAGTGCAATCAATGTAAAGAACCTATCTTTTGGAAATGTCACTTACTGCTGTTCCTGTGAAACTGAAGAGAAATTATTTCATACACATCTATTTTTGCAAAGTCTGATACAACATAACATCTGAAGTTACTCGTGTGAATGCCTCATGCAAGTGTGCTTTACTGACAGTAATCGGGAATGAACTCGTGTGACTTGCTTTTAAGAGCCACGCTGGTGGAAAAAAAGGCAGATGAAGCCCTCCTTGCTGTTGAATCGATTTGCTATGGAAGGGGGAACAACAATTCTTTCCTGCATGTTGCTTGCGAGTTGTTCTCTTGCTGTGGGAAGGGGAGAGAGCTGGTGTTCATGCCGTAATTAGTAAACAGGCAGTGTAACTCACATTGTAGGGAGTATTTCTTCAGCTTTGTTCTTTGGTAAGAAACTGAAGGGAGTACCAAAGCTCCCATGGACTACAGTAAGCAAACTGTATTAGAGTGATGAACCTGACATCTTAGAAGATGAGCCTGAATGCACTGGACAGTGACATCTCTGCATTGTGGCTGATCAAGAGCTTTGTCCTTACATCCTATACCAGAATTTTAAATACCTTAGTTTTAATAGAGATACTTGAATCCAAGCACTTTTTTTTTTTCTTTGCATTTGACAGTAATCAGTACAATTTTTTTTTTATTCTGACTCTGAAGATAGGAAACTCAGGTTTGCTGGGATTTGGCTAGGACCTGCTTTCTGTTCATACCAATGACTAACAGGACCCAGTGCTTTAAATATTTTCCTGAAGGAAAAAATAGTCAAGACATAAATTTAATTCATTCTGAATAGAAACTTGCCCAGTGAGGTCCTTAAGGACACTGGTTATTCGCTGAGTAGGGTGATACTTTGAATGTGTAACCCCATCTTTTTCATATCAAATGTGGGTAAACAGATCTTGGCATCTGGCCCACTAACATCCTTAATCATTCAGATCTCGCTCAATACAACTAGGGCTGACAGAAACAGGGCCTTTGTTTTCAACAAAATCCACTGCACTAATTCAGCAACTAAAAATGGGTATGAAGCCAGAAACATCAACAAAAGGGATACGAACGAGGAGAAACTTCCTAGGGCATCTGTAAAATCCTTGTCACTTTACCATAATAATATATAATGTCTGCACAAATAATATAACACATATGTGTCTCTGACATTTATGGGAATTCTACAAAAGGAATCTCATATAATAATTGATTTGAAAATGTTAATACGAAGAGTAGTATGCTTCAAGAAGGAAGCTGAGGAAGCAAAGGAAAGGTTGTGAAGTTTTAGGAAAATCTACATATCACACAGCTGTTAGTAAATTCCACCCTGGGTTTGAGTTCAAATGTTTTTGTTCGCACCATGTTTAGTGGAAAATAACTTCATCAAGATGCACCATGCTGACTTCATCTATTACATAAATTTCATTAGCTGTGGAACCTGTTAACTGTATTACAGAGAAGAGCAATATTATCCACAACAGCTATCCTTGAGCTGTTGGGAAATCAGCTGCTGCTGGAAAAATGTTAGCTGGGAAAGATATTTCGTGGAAAGGTGGCAGTTTTAGTGAAAGACTAAAACTAAAGCATCTTGACAATAGAATGAAGTATATAAACAAAACCTGCCATAAAACACTGACAAAAGAAAAAGTCAGAAAGAACATCAAAAAACAAATCCTCCAGTGGTTTGGGGGTGAGTAATTGTACTTGATTCGGGCAGAATGGGGCTCACAGTCAAGGTTTCCTACATCACCACTAGAGTCCTAAGCCAAGGGCTAGTTAAATTGTGTTGTGAAATATGTGTCTCTGTGAGGTTTTCCCTCCAAATTTGAAAAGGCTTATGTTTCTAACTAATGCGGAATGTGGAGACCTTTGATAAATGAATTTGAATAAGATAAAAGTATTTAATCTCTAATCCTATGCTGAGGACCAAAGAATTGTTTGCTAATCCTGCAAATGTCCAAACAGTCTGCAGTTATGTGCATTGAAATTAGGCCCGTTCTGACTCTGAGCAGGACTAGCGTGACAATTCTGTTTCAATATCATCAGTTCTTTAAAGCCTTTTAGCTTTTGATCAGAAGTGTCGCAGTTTATCAGAAAGATGTGCAGCTGGAAGAATCCATCTCATCTCACACCCACTATAGGTAAAATTTGAACAGTACTAGCATGTGGCGTGTACGTTATATGCCCATTGTCCCTTTAAAATCGAGGGTCCCAGATCTGTAGGACAGGTGTCTGTCTCCTATATAGTATTCTGACAACCAGTTGAAAATTAATCCATTTGCATTGTGTGCGTAACAATAGGCCCTATGTTTCTATTTAATATTTAAACTTTGTAAGAATTGACTTGAAAGTAGCAGAAAGTTTTGGGGGTTTGGTGCCATTTCCTGAAATGTGCACCTGGGATATTGTTAGTGAATATCTTTGGGCTAGAAGCTCTACCTGAGTGGGTTTGCATTAGGAAGCTGTTCTTATTAAGTTTAATATTTCTCTTTTTTTTTTTTTTTTGCTGTTTACTTATCTTCTCAGTAGTTGCTACGCAGAGGTTTTCTCTTCCATGTTATTTGAGTAGGTGCCCAATAGGATAAGTCTGATGTTTTATGGGTCCAAACATCCCATGTGAACCTCATAAGGTTCAACAAGGCCAAGCCCAACGTCTTGCACATGGGTTGAGGCAATCCCAAGCACAAATACAGGCTGGGCAGAAGATGGATTGAGAGCAACCCTGAGGAGAAGGACTTGGAGGTGTTGGTGGTTGAGAAGCTCAACACGTCCCAGCAATGTGCATTTGCAGCCCAGACAGCGAACCGTATCCTGGGCTGCATCAAATACAGCGTGACAAGCAGGTCAGTGAAGGTGATTCTGCTCCTGTGAGACTCCACCAGGAGTACTGCATTCAGCTCTGGGGTCTCCAGTACGAGAGAAACGTGGAGCTGTTGGAGTGAGTCCAGAGAAGGGCCACAAAGATGACCAGAGGGCTGGAGCACCTCTCCTATGAGGACAGGCTGAGGGAGTTGGGCTTGTTCAGCCTGCAGAAGAGAAAGGTCCGGGGAGACGTTATAGCAGCTCTCTAGTACCCAAAGAGGGCCTACAAGAAAGCCGGAGAGAGACTTTATCAGGGAGTGTAGTGATAAGACAAGGGGGAATGGGTTTAAACTGAATGAGGGGAGATTTAGATTACATATTAGGAAGAAATTCTTTCCTGTGAGGGCGGTGAGGCAGTGGAACAGGTTGCCCAGAGAAGCTGTGGGTGCCCCCTCACTGGCAGTGCCCAAGGCCAGGTTGGATGGGGCTTTGGGCAACCTGGTCTGGTGGAGGGTGTCCCTGCCCATGGCAGGAGGGTTGCAACTAGATGATCCCTATCCAACATAGGCCCGTCTATGATTCTATAATTCTGTGATCCAGCAGTAACCTAAGTACTTTGTGGAGGGGTACAAATTTATGTTACGGTATTTTTTTTTGATGCCATCACTTATCGTAGACATCCTTGAATTAGCACTTGTTGAATTCTGGTGTTTGGTAAACAGCAGATTTGGTTAATAAATGTCTTCAATTCTTTTCAAGTCTCTGAAAATATGATTTTCATGTTTGTAAATGTGATTTATTTGCAAATCAGGTAAGCTTACAAAGACTGTTTTTTGCCAAGGAAAAGCACAATATAACAGCAAGGAATGGAATGAGTTGAAAGATGAGAAGCTGAGGTAAAGGAATACGGCATTCAAGTTGTAGACTTAAATGAACTTTTCTCCCTTTCTTGTTATGCGTTAATAAAATCTTTTGGCATTCATTCATTTTCCACCTTATTTGGACTATCTTTCTTGCCATTTGGTATGACTGAATTTCTAAGAACATTAGAGAAGACTTTGCTGGTTTTTATGCAAGTGACTTGCCAAGAATTTCTTTCTGTTACTCTTGCGGTACATCAGTATTATCTAGACTAAACTTTGTCAGCTGCGAAGAGGTCTTGATGCAGGTTTCCAACCAGCCTAATGTATGCTTTCTCAGCTATCAGAATTATATCTCCCTTTATAGTTAATGGAGAAACAGAGATTCATCTTTCTCTACAAATGAAGAAACTGGAGTGCTCTGAACTCAATTCCATTTCCTGGAGGCAATGTCTAAAGTAAGAGAGGATGAATTTAGTTATTTAAGTGCCTAAAGGTAACAATCCCATAATACTACTAACTTCAGTAAGAGCTGAAATTGTTAATTAGCATGTAAGAAATACTCGGGTCTTTGAGAGCTCCTTCTGATACTGAATAACCAAGACAACCAGCAACTACCCTACAGCAAACGAGACTTACTTTACAGGTAAGTAAAGTACCTTGTACTTTACAGGTATTTTCCTCTTCCTGTGGGAAGTACAACTTATTTCACAAGAACAACTTGGATGAGATTTGCTGCAGAGATGAACGCAACAGAATATTGTCTCTGCAGCCACTGTCAAACCACAAGCACCATTGCAGGGCCAGGTCACAGAGCGCGTTGCTGTCCTTGGCTTCTCCCTTCTCTCTCTTACACAGTAACTGTGGAAAGAAAGACTTTTTGCAAGGATCTTATACAGTCTAGCGATTTTTAAATGAGCTACAGAGTACAGTGTTTAAAACTGTTCTGAATGTCCACCATAACTTTCACCTTATGCGTTTTTTTTTCTTACTGCTCGAGAGCTGTCTGTAGGAGGAGCAGGGGTGGAAGGGATGGCATGCGATGCTGTGACCGCTATAAAGCTGAGCCTCGTAGGCTGCCTGAAAGAGAAGCAGTGAGCATAGTATAGAATATTTTATAGATGTAGTGATTATTCCTGTGAGCAATGCGTTTTCTTTAAGGAATAGCTCTTGTCTAAAAGTGATAGACTGGGCTTTATTTTGCCATTGGATGCTTAACCAAGAATCCTTTTCAGCTATTGTCTTTTGGGTCACAGGGACAGAGGTCCACTACTGCAGGCAGGGCCACTCCTGATGGCATCACTTGGGTAGTCCAGAGGGTGCCTTTAGGATTTATGCACACAGGCTTTTATGCACAGCTGCTGCCACTTGTCAGCAACTATATATGCCTCAAATTGCTCCAGGGGAGGTTTAGGTTGGATATCAGGAAAAATATCTTCACTGAAAGAGTGGTCAGGCATTGGAACAGGCTCCCCAGGGAGGTGGTAGAGTCACTGTCCCTAGAGGTAGTTCAAAAGTGTGTAGACATGGCACTTTGGGACATGGTTTAGTAGACATGGTGGTTGGTGTTGGGTTGACGGTTGGACTCGATGATCTTAGAGGTCTTATCCAACCTTAAAGATTCAGTGATTCTATGCTGGAAAGACTGTAAGAAGAAAGATGAAAGTATGCTTGAGATGTTGCTGGTTTTCTTATTATCCAGTAAAGAAAGATGAGGACCTATAAGTGTGCATGTTATCAACAAGGTGCATGGACTAATTGCTGATAAAGAGGTTAAAAGTGATAATGCAAATGATCCTATCTAGTGACTGCTGTCTGAGGGCTGATCAACAGTTTACCTGTTCGTTTGGCTTTCGCCACCACTGAGTGATCACATACCTGGAAGCTTACAAGCTGCCCATGTTCCAGAGCGCTACTGGATTTATCATTTACGTTGTTTGACAGAAAAAAAAAAAAAAAGAAAAAAAGATAGGTGTCTTGTTCTCTGTGAATACATGGAGCTGTTTTTTCCCTGACAGGCAGCAGCTGCCTGTGTGGAGATGATGGTGCTAGGTTTGCTTTGCAGGGCTCAAAGTGATTTTGTTTAGGCAGTACGGGCATTCTCCTCACTTACTAGTGAGGTGCCCTGATGTTCTTGAGATCAGTCGTGGTACCTTAAGTGCTTGCCTGTGTAGGTAAAAATTGAGGGAGAAATGGCAATCACAGAGAAAGCATGGCGCTCAGACTCAGCTAATATGCCTGGAAGCCCAAGGATGAATATCTTCAGAAATTATATGAGCACTTCAGAGCTAAACATGCAGAAGTGAGCTGAGTGTGATGTGATGTCTGCACACGATCTTATCTCAATTCTCTTGGAGAGAAAGGGGAATTTTTTTCAGTTGATGGGAATTTGATACCTAAGTCTCCTCAGTACTTGTTGGAAATCTTACTGTGAGGCTTATCTGCTTAGGCATGCATTCAGCAAAAATTATATTTTTGGGGGTGTGGGGGTGTGGATTTATCTGACTAAGGATGGGAGAGGGCTAGCTTCCAAGTTTCAAACAGACTTTACTATAATATATAATATAATATTGTTTATGTTACAAAATATAAAGAAATGCAGCTGACAAACTATACTTGAAATTAACAGCTGCGTCTCTGAAGGAACCTGACACCAGTTAGAAAACATTGCTACTTATCTTATGCAAGCATAACACATGGGGAAATTGTGTGGCATGATTACAGAACCTTTCCTTTTCTCATGATGGACAATGTTTTATTTTACCTGTGGGCAAAACATGTAACCTGTTTGCGTAAGTCAAAAAATGGAAATAGAAATATATTCCCTGGAGATATAGAATATCTTGTATCTGCCCTGGTCAAACATGCAGTTCATATTCAAGCAGTTGCAGTAATAGCAACTCTTGTATTATTTTTTTCCCCAGATGCTTCTAGATCCTCTCTTTATTGTTAAAACCATAAGTAACTATAGTGTGTGTATGTGTTTTTCTGCTGTGTAGAGAATGAAGAGATAGAGACCTTTGAGCTCCATCCGGCAAACTGCTTTTAGATCCTTTAACTGCTTTAAAGTTGAAATCAGGATTTTGTTCAAGCCATCCCTGCCACTTCTGAATGAGGCAAAAGGACTGAAAAGGGTATGGTAAGGAGCAGGTGGGCTAAGAGACAGGAATAAGATGCCACAAAATGTTATACCTCCTTTCCACTGGGAATGGAACTATCTCCCTTGTTCAGTCGCATTGGGTGCCCAGGCACCAGACAAGACTGGTGCAGGCAAAACTTACGCATGTGAGAAGGCTCCCGTTTAAATTTTCTCATTTTTTTTTCCCAGTGTATTCCTGATGATGTACAAGAGTTTTTTCCTTGAAATTTAAATTTACTGGATAGATGGGTTCCATTTGTCTCTAAATGCCATGAAACATATACTAAGAATGTTATCAGACATAGGAGACTGTTTTTTTTTAATTGAACTTAATATTTCCAGAATGCTTGAGCACTCTGTGATGCTCTCAAGTGTTAATGTTTGTGTTAAGACACCATATTAGCACACGTGCGATGTGCTCCATCCCATCCATCATACCATCAGGGCATCCATCTGCCTAGTAACCCTTCTTAAACGGGCTAACTGAGTGTCATTTATATTCAGATCTCATTTCTGCCTGAAAACAGACAAGTACAAGATGGTCATGTGTAGGGGTTCTAAAAACAAAATCCCTTCTGGATCAGCCCTGCTACCTTTGTGGAGATTTACCTCCTTGCAGAAAATAGTGAGCAGCCAGCGTGAACTCTTGTCTGCAGAATGGAAATATCAAGCTGATCAACATTTCCGCATTGCTAGCAAGATAATCCTTCATTTGAGCTGCTTATCTGAAATCTGTCTCATGAATCTGATGGGAGGATTTACCCTAAGTAGTTAATTATGGTGTTGCTAAACTTCCTCCTCTCTCCTTATTCCTTCACTTTAAGAAAAAACATGCAACTATAAAGACTGTAGACTTCAGGTAAAAATAAATCTAGCTCATCTAGCTGAACGCTTAGGGCACCCGAAATTATCATTTTACTTTTGTCCTCATCTTACTCTCTTTCCCAGATGGTCACTGTTGGTGGCCTCTTTCAGAGGGAGGACAGTGCGCTAGGTGGATTTTTAGTCTGAGCTAATCTGGCTGTTACTACAAAATTGTGGGGTCTGGTTGGGTTTTTTCTTTCTTTTTTTTTTTTTTTTTTTTTTAGGTTATGTTTGGGGTTCTTTGCTTGCTTGGGTCTTTGAGCTGTTGGTTTTGTGTTTTGGGGTGTTTTTTATTTTTTTTTTGTTCAGCTCTGACTTAGGGCACTTAGCTGGAGAATTCCTCTGCATCAGGCTAAGCCCTGTCTGTTGTCCTGGCCTGAACCTGGCTGTGAGGGAAGTGCAAAAACAGAGTAAAGACATGGCCAGATTAATCATTTCTAGGGCATGTGAGAGTCCTATACTCTTCTACTCAAACTGCAGAGGAACCATGGTTAAGGAATTTGGGTGTTTTAAGGTATTTTGTACCTGAGACTTTTGAGGAAGCTTTTGTATGTTTTACAATTTTTAAGCACCATGTTTGACCCCTGATGTGATGGTGATAAAAAATTGCAAAGACATGTTGCCATACATGAAGGAGAAGTACCATGATAGCATGGGAAGTAGTTTGGGGTTCACTTCTCACGCATGTAATGCATTTTGTCCATAAAGAAATGTTTCACTGGTTATTCAGATTTCTCAGCCAACCTTTTCAGGAGGATCTTCTTTAGGTTTTGTTTGCACACAAACTTTCTTTTCCCTTGGGATAAGCCAGGGTAGTGAGATCAATAAATTTATCTCGGTGCAGCCACTGAATGAACATCCGCTGTGCAAGCAGCCCTGGCTTAGGGTGATGCTTCTTACGTAGCTTAACAAAATGTGCCTCTCATGAGACATGTGAGAAAAAGACTTGAATTCAAGCAATAAAAGGTATTTTCACACCAGAGAAGAGGTACCCATAAGGTTTAAGTTCTACTCAAATAGTCATAAAAGCTTTCATTCCCCTTTTACTGAGTTGCTAAACAGGATAGCCCTGGATTTTGTGTGGTGCTGCTCTGGCCTCTTGGGAAGCTGTTGGCCACAGCCTTCCTAGCATGTTCTCCTGCCCAGAGCTGGGTGTATTACTCTGTGCAACACAGCCTCGAGAGAAAAGGGAGCATAACATGCTTGATTGTTCTGAGCACAAAAAAATTACAATCTCAGAGGGTAAAATGGCTCCTGTCCAACATCTCCTATTAATTCCTCAAAAAGGCTAAAGTTTTTCTTTGGAAGGTTTAAGACTTTGGGGATGTTCTCAAATTGCCTTTCCTTAGCTTTGCAACTATAGCTTAATTCTGGATACATCCAAGAAGTTCCTACTAAATCCTTGGGAAGTTTCAGACTTTAATATTTCAAAAGCAGAGGCATAAGTAAGTGTTTTATGAAGGCATCTGCTTAGGCAGTTTTGTGATTTTATTATTTGCCTCCTCACTTCCCATATTCATCAGGACAGGTGTGACTTTTGTTTGTTTGTTTGTTTTCTCATGATTTCTCCTGTTCCTGGCTGTTGTAAAAAATTTAGGATCCTTTTGGTATGTATGTAGTACAGAGTTTTCCCAAATGTGAGCTCGTTTGAACAAATAATGCTTCTGGCTAATTCCTCCATCCAGGCACTCTCCGTGACATGTTGAAGTGCTGCTCTTGCAGCACTTCAGCCATGACCACAAGCTGTTTTCTCCTCCTCCCTGGATTTTGACAGTTTTTTTCTTGCACAGTATTTAGATGAACTGTTGCACAGGTCCTGGTCATTTACATCACCATATACATGAGACAAGACCAAATTATGTAACTTCAGTATGAAACACAGCTTCACATTTCGTTTTGCATTTAGCTTCTACTGAGACCTGTGCTCAGAGACTCTACCAACCCTGCGGCAGTAGGATCCTACATGTGTGACCAATGGTTTGATACCCAAAGAAACTCATTAGTTCATGGAAACCTATGTGGGGCCTTGCTTGGGATCCAGTTACGTTTTTTTTTTAACTCCTGTGGGTCCTCACTACACAGGGTTGTCTTTTATTCTTGTATTTCATAGAAGTTTTGTAACTTGAGGAACACATCCTGCAAAAAAGAATGTGAGGAAAGAAAATTACTTTTCTCCTCTTTTCGTGTACTAAGAAGTTATTTCCTAAGGCTATCTACTTAGCTGCAGCTGCTCTCTGCGCCTGGAGACATTGGAAGAAATGACATTATGGCTCAGCACAGCAGCTTAATCTCTGGTTTCGATTTCTTCTGTATTTACCACCAGGCCCTTTGGGGCCCTTATGCTACTGAGATTGAGTAGATTGTTAAAAGCCCATGCAGTGGCTGCTTTGTTTCCCCTTAACTTTTTTCATGGTTGGTGGCAGGAAAGTTTCTTGCCACTCCCTTATCTGAGTTTTATGTAATGAATTGATCACAGGCAGTACTGCCTCTGAACTTGTGCCAGTTTGGCAGAGCTCGGCTGTTCCTGAGTCACCGTGACTCCCAGAGGAATTTTTCCTGACTTCAGATGTAGGTGGGCAATTTCTCCCTACTACAGGCATTTTTAAAAGATGTCCCAAATGAGAATCGGGCTCTCAGGGAGATACTGAAATGGCCCCGGTGTTCAGGCACGCACTGAGGCTAGAGAGTCTAAAAATGGTCTAAAAACCAGCTGGTCTAAAAAACATCTCTGACACCAGGACACTGCATTGAACTTTCTGCTGTGTGTGTTGTGCTTCACTGAATGAGATATTCTCTCTAAGTGCATATTCTAGATATCTCTGCCTGCTAGCGTCAGCCTGAATCTCCTTGCACGAGTGTTTTAACACACGTTGCCATTTATGCACTCTGTGTGTGTTTCTTCTCATGGTCACTGGTTTCCCATAGGTGAGAACTAAGTGTATCCCCATAATCCCAGCAAATCACCAGACTAAACCTTTTGCCAAGAAGTAACGATACCACATGCAATACTTCTTGACAGATGACTCTACCGGCTTCTCTTTCTGGAAGCCTTTAGATAACAAGAAGATCAACCTGGGATGACACTGATACAGCCAAAGACTCTGCAAACTCGAAGTTTTTCTTAGTCTCTACCAACCTGGGGTTAAACAAAAAGCAGAATGCACCGTAAAACAATGTACAGTAAGACCTCACAGTTGCAAGAGCATGTGATACCGTGCTGACAGTCTGGTGGGCTTCACAGCCTGTGGCCAAAGCACTCCAAAGTAACAGACCTGGACCAAACCACAAAATCACCTCTCTACCCCAAAAAAACCCACCCAAACTCTGGGTGCGGTTTGGACAGGGAGGTGCCTTTGTCCGAGCATACCTCTCAAGTTGTCGCTGTAGGGCAGGCAGCGTTGCTTGCTGGCAAGAAGGTAATTCCTCTTTTCCCTCCTTGAATCTCTCTCGGAGTTTCTGATCCACTTCCTCTTCTCCAAAGAGTTGAAAAACCTCAGCTCATATGTAATGACTGCTGTATGCTTCCCGGGGGACACTGGCAGGCTGGGTGTTGGCTCCTTCCAGTTCTCAATGGAGAACTTCCCTTCTTCCTCTCCACCAACAGGTGGAGCAGGGACCTCTTGCCTATGCTGCTGTCAACAGGAACCTTGTATTAAAAACAGTCTACTTGCTTGTTTTGTCTCCCCAGAAATGATCCCAAATCTTTACGTTATTTCCTTAGCCCATTTTGCCAACTTGCTTTTACCACTTGTGTGTCTGTTCTCCTTCACTGGCAGAATGCAAATATACCAGATGGGACCAATAATCAAGGTCTCTTTCACTCTCCGTCTGATAATCATATTCAGTGGTTGTAACACAAACTTCATGGCACCTTTACTAAAAAATAAAACAGTAAAAAATGGTTTACTCTTTAGTGTGTGTATTCCTATATTTTATGTAGGAAACTTTCTCCCAAACCTGTGCTTTGATGCTGAGGTACCAAAAGTGTCCTTACCAGTTGCTAACAGATCCAAATAGTAAGTAAAAATGTTGCACAACATGCACATTCCTAAGAATTAATGTTTAACAATAGAGTGCCACTACTGAGAAAGTATCTGTAAACAGTGCTGGTTTATATGGGAACCCTTTGCATCTCTCTGGCAGTGAAGAGCAGATTTCAATAAAATTTACACGTAGTTAGAGTTGTCCAGCTCTTCTAACGCAGGAGAAACCAGCTTCCTTGAATGAGCATGTGACCTCAGCAATGATCCCAGTGGACTTTTTCTTCACCACTCCTTTATTTGTAATTTGCTTTTAAGTATCTTAAATAAGGCTGCTGCATTTTAGTCATATTTTAGTCACATTCTGTCTTGTGCAATTACCTTAAAACAAGCTCAGCTGTGAGGTTGAACTCCTGAAAATACATATAACCTTCAGGAAAAATAGAATTAAGTAGATGCACATGGGCACATACTTTGCCTGTGTTTGCTGAGTTCAGCTTGGGTTCCCTGCCCTAGGATTAACAACTTCAAAACATTAATTGAGGCCAATGCTCCATTACAGGTTCCAAAGATCAAACGGGGGTGGAAGGGTGTCAGTATCTTAATGCAATTTTAAAATGTATATATGAAAAAAGCACTTCTTTTTTTTTTTCCTCCATGGCTACAATAACTAGCATTTTGCGTGCCTGCATTTGGACAAGTCACCAGTGGATCCAGGCTGATGGGCTGTGACCTCTAGAAGTTAATATGTTACACGGCAATAATATAAAACAGTGCTAAGCTGGCAGATGCTGGGACTAGTGCTGACTCTGCGGCGTTTTGTGTCCAAGTGTCTTAAATGCTGCCCCGTTTCACAGTGCTTGGGGTATGTTGCTGTACTGTCATCATCACTGCTTGAAGATGTCACTGCACCCACCCCAAGCCAGGAAACCTACCTGGGCTAGCAAAACCCTTCTCTGTTGCTGATGGGATGGTTTTTCCCCTGTTGTTATCAGTGACCTGGAAGGGGACACGGGAAGGCTGTAAACGTGCTTGGGAGCAGTGGGGTTGTCCCTCTGGACGAGCCGCCTGCCCCACTGCATGCCAGGCAGAGACAGATAAAGCTGCTCTGTGTGTGAAGGGGGAGGAAAAAGGGGGGGTGGGGGGGAAAGAGGGAATAGCTTTGCTGGGGACAGACAGGCAGGCGAGACTGCTTCCTTCATAAATGGTGCCAACTTAGATTAGCTTGAAGTGACTACGAAACTGCAGTCTAAATTAAGTTTCATCCCATGTACCCAGCATTATTCGTAATTGCTCAGAGCCAAGGAGTCTGGGATGGTATTCAGTTATTTTAATACATTGCCCTTTCTTCTTCCTAGAATCTCCTTGTTCGCTTCCTTTTCTAACTAATGAGATAGACTACACTGCCTTAGTATATCCACAGACTATACATCCTTCATCCTACATACCAGTGGTAGCAGGGATCCTCTGGAAAAAGAAGAGTGCAGTCATTTAATTGAAACAGTGCTCCTGTTGTTCAGAGGTAACCCTCCTGCCAGGGCGCGACTGCCAGCAACAAGGTCTGGGTTCGAATCGAAGGGAGGTGCTCCGAAAGCGGTGACTTGAGGCCACACCTGGACAACTGGGAAAACTGCGCTGAAGGAGCTCATTTTTCCTATTGGCAAACATGAATCAAACAGCTAACAAAGTTTGTTTATTTGTTTGTTTGTTTTTTCTAAGAACAAAAGTCTGACCAGGTAGATAAACGGAGTGACGGTAACTGACTGCCTGACTGTTCTAGTTATTCGTTAACTGTAACAGTTCATAGTCTTTTCCTCCAAGGAAGTCATTCCTAGGCTAGACCCTTTCCCATCATCTGCAGTAAGCCAAAGTTCATTTTCGTTGGGTGACAAACCGCCGCGTAAAGCGATGCTCTGCTAGCGGCTCGGCTCCCTGCGGCTGTGCCTCCAGCTGCTCCCTCTCCGCAGGCCCTGCCAGTTCTGCCGGAGCCCCTCCGCTCCCGGCCGCCTGCTCCCGACCCGGCACAGCCACGCGTGCGGCGCCCGCAGCCTGGCTAGCGGGCTTCGGGACTTCTCCTGCGGCGCTTTAATGCTGAGAAGTACCCACAGCCATCAGCTGAACTGGACGTAGACCTTCCAGGAGGCAGGGAACTTGGGGGTGGGTTGGTTGGTTGTTTTTTTTCTTGCCTCCTATGCTTCTACAGCCTGCGGCACAAAATCTTGTGACCACCCTGCCCCCCCGCCCCCCCCAGCTAGCTAAGCATGACTGCTAACCATGCACCCGCTGCTGGACGTTAGTTATTGCCTTTGGCTGGGATACCCATTTACCCAGATACATTTCACAAAGCTACAAATAAATTACAAAACTATAAATATTCTTGTTATAGCTGCAAACTTTTCCCTAGTTTGTGCGCTCCGTTTCTCAGCAATGCCTCCCAAGGCTAGTAACACTCTGTACAAAATTACATTTAGGGCATGTCCATTGGGGCTTTCTGTTTGCCTCCCCCTTGCCCCACTGGATGGCAAAAGAGCCCTTCCCTGGTGGGGCTTCCCTCCACACTGGGGTTCAGGAGCGGGGTGATGTTCTTTGGTTTTCTGGGCCCAGCCATCAGGACTCAAAGGGACTGAATTAAGGATCCTTCTTCTGTCTAGGTGCTTAGCCTTTTTTTTTTTTTTTTAAACATAATGTGCCTAGGTGTACAAGAGACAAAAATACAAGTCTTTCACAGGCAGCTGAAATCCTTGTCCCACTGACGTCACAGGTAATAATTCTGACTGCTGGTGGACTCAACCTGGCCACTTGAGCTCATCAAAGTACCCATGAGCTCAGGAGTTCAAAATCCTTTTACTTGTTTTTGCAACTCTCTCTCATCAAAACTGGGAGCTCTGATAACAAATCTACCCAGGGCACCCTTTCAGCTTGCTGCTGCAGCTTCAGTTTTACAATGGTGTTAGCAGGACCTTTCATCACCCGCCTTCCTGGAGCATCCTCTTTGTGCCCACACGTTTTGTTCCCATTTGAAATAAAAAATAAAAGCTGTTTGGCTTTGCTTAGAGCACAGCTGGGGATTACAAACGCAGATTTCATGAATAAAACCAACTTGTTCTCTTTTCCAGGAGACAGTGACACTCTACTCACTTCTCCACCTTGGGAAAGGAGTTTATCCCTCCTCCCAGAGCTGCTTATGGGCATGATTGGCCCCATGTCCCCAGGGAGCAGTGACAGAGGTCTCTCAGTGGAGAGATGCTGGATATGAACATGTTAAAACCTAATTCTGCAATAAGACCTTGGGGAATTTTTATTGTTTTGGTTTTATTTTGTTTTGCTGCTAATTCCTCTCTTCTCTTTCTCAATCATTAGTCCTTTCCAAGCCTTAATCCAATAACTGAAATATTAAGACTTTTATTGGATGTTTTCTTGTTACACATTGTCACCAGAAATGTTGAAGAAATCATGCTCATCAAAGTTTCTTTCCCTGAGTTTTCCACAGCCTCTTTTTGGTCATAATGTTGCTGACCAGCCCAATGCAGAACTGCTAATTTCAGCTTCTATGATAAAATTTAAACAAGGGAGAAGTTACCATCTGTTTTGTTGGTTCTGCTGTTAGCTCTGTTCTGTCTCCTTTGAAAATCCTCCATTTAGGAATAAGGGATCCAGACTGTGGGATTCAATCATGAGTTGACCTCAAATGCCTGAAGTTTACCAGTGATGAACCTGATACTTTGAATTGCACGAACACAGATACCCCAGTCCTCACTTGGGCACTCAAGAATCACAGAGCAGTTTGGGTTGGAAGGGACCTCAAAGACCATCTAGTTCCAACCCCCCTGCCATGGGCAGGGACACCGTCCACTAGATCAGGTTGCCCAAAGCCCCATCCAACCTGGTCTTGAACACTGCCAGGGAGGGGGCATTCACAGCTTCTCTGGGCAACCTGTTCCAGTGCCTCACCACCCTCACAGGGAAGAATTTCTTCCTAATACCTAATCTGAATCTCCCCTCCTTCAGCTCAAGGCCATTACCCCTTGTCCTATCACTACACTCTCTGATAAACAGTCCCTCTTCAGCTTTCTGTAGCCCCCTTTGGGTACTGAAAGACTGGTGTAAGGCCTTCTCTTCTGCAGGCTGAACAAGCCCAACTCTTTCAGCCTGTTTTCATAGGAGAGGTGCTCCAGCCCTCTGCTCATCTTTGTGGCCTCCTCTGGACTTGCTTCAACAGCTTCATGTCCTTCTCATGTTGAGAGCCCTGGAGCTGGACACAGTACTTCAGGTGAGGTCTCAGGAGAAGCCACAGGCATCTGGAGCTTCCAAGTAAGTCAGTATGCAAAAAAACCCCAGCCTAAAGAAAACAAAACTCTAGAATCCTAAAATTATATATGTATGTATAAATATATGTATTTCACAGTCTCTGTTACTGGAATGTGAAAATTCCAGGTTTAGCCATGTTTATTCGTTATTCATTCGAGAGGAATGAGGCATTCATACAGCAGTAGGGTAGCACGTGTAATTTTCAAGATCTGTATCAGACAACAGCTTGGAAATGCAGTTGTAATGTATAAATGAACTGCATTGTATCACGCCTAAGGAACCACCTGAAAACCGAAAACACAGGAGCGGAACTAAACTAAATTTGCAGTGACACTCTTGTAAATGTCATTCTTTTCCAAAGGGTTTAAAAAGGCCACACCTCAAGTTACACAAGTTTTCTCCTACACTGCGACATTAAAATCTCACAGAAGGGGAAGGTTATCCCTGCACTGGGGTGCCTGTGCGCCGGAGGCCTGCCTGCTGTTTGAGGTACGCTGTGAGCTTGGCAACGGTTCAGCCGGGATTGGGCAACCCGACAGATAGAGAAGGCTTTTGGTAGCCACGAGCGAGGCTGCGATGCAGGGAGGGCATGGAAACCTTCAGTCTGGAGCATGCACAGAGGTCTGCACTGGGAGCCCACCCCGCTCCCGCATCAGGGCGGGACCCAAGGTTATCCTCCACGTCTGCAAGAATGAGCGCAAGCAGAGTGCTGCCCACACCGAGCACCCTGAGAAACCTCCACGGAAGCGACGACTTAGGCTGCAGAGGTTGCTGCAAGGCCCGCAGCTGGTTACTCTTGTGCACACCTACACGGTGTACTCGAGCAGGACCTTGCTTCATACCCGCCGGGGTGCTATGGCACATCATGCGCAGAGTAGACATGAACAGTTGAAACGTCATTCTCCGGCCTTTCGTTTTCCCTTGGGAGCTGCAAGGAAGCTGCAGAGGCTTTTCAAAATACGTTTTGAGCAAAAGTCTGCAGATTTCCATGTGTGTTTTGGTTCAGTTGTGCTCAGTGAAGTCAACGTGGCTTTTGTGATATTTAGATTTAAAGCGCCAATGGGTGCTGTGAAAGCACCTCCATAGTTACCGCAGGCATGAATCTATTGCATTTTAGGAGGGTTTACCCTTTCACTCGTCATCTTCCATTAAAAGAGGAAAAAAAAGGTAGGCAAATTTGTGAGTTTCTTGAATATTTCATCAGGTTATGAGTAAGTATAAAAATTAAACAAACCAATCTACTCCTTTAAATCTCTACAGACACAATGCCAACTTATAGAACAGATTGTGGTTGGTATTCTAGAACCTTGAAGTAAGGCCTTGCTATCACACTTTCACACCCGTGTGAAAAGGTGGGTATCTGCAAGACTCTCGACATCCTTCTGTGTTGAGAGAGGAGAAGGTGGAGAAAAGGTGGGGCTCTGGCCCGCCGCCCGCTCTGCCTGGAAACGGAGCTGTGCCAACAGGCTGGGCAGCGAGCGCCGCGCCACCCGCCAGCCGCTGCGGGGACAGCTCTTGCCGTGGGGGCGGAGGAGGAACCAAGCACGGCCCCTTGCATCACAGTTTGCTTTCTGGGCCGTCCCTGAAGCAACGCAGCAGCGCACCACCCTGCGTAGCAAATTCACAGGAGGCTTTGTAATCTGGTTATTCTAGTCTGCTACTGTCAACGGAAGGAAATTAGTTTTCTTTATTTATAAGTTAGAGGTGCTCCATATCTATCTTTCCAAAGGAGCTCTTAAGGAGTTACTTCGTATTGTTAATGCCCTGAACCGGAGGTGATTTTTGCACTGTACATTTTCTGGATACCTGCAGATGACTCACCTGAAGAAAGGGAGTGTTGTTGTGTTGTTTCATTTTAATTATGTCATAATTCATACCGCTCCCCTGGACCGAGATTGCAGGGTGAGGAGAGCTGGCAAGCCAGGAGAAGACAGAAAAATGAAAAGGTTCCAAAGGTTCATCAACCACCTCAGGTCAGGTACAGGGCATTTAAAGCATGAGAGAGACTGTTTCCTTCATGTTGTCCTTTAGGGGCCAGCAAACAGCAGGTTCCTGTGAAGGCTCACGCAGCACCAGTACGAGTGGCGAGAGACAGGATAAGATGTGATTAACCTCATGTTCAAGAGGAAGGGGGGAGGAAATGAGAGAAGAAGGGTTGTGTAAAATGCCCAGTCATTACTGCCCATGATTGCAAGTGATTTGAAAGACTTGGAAAAACAAGTCGGAGCCAGTAGAAAACCTCTCATTAATATCAGTGGGCTTTGGATCAGGCCAGTGATGTTCACCAGATAATCCACACTTCCTCCACCCCTCTTTGCTGGCCAGTTTATCTGATCCCTTCCTTTTTAATTCAAGGAGAGTTTTTCTTGTTTCTAATTATGTGTTGCTTGCAGGAGCAGGGTGAGGAAGGTGACGGCAACCCTTTCTAAAGAGAGAAGCACTACCCTGTCTTGTCCCTGTCTGTCTGCGTCTCCCCAATGACACCGTGGTGAACCAACCGTGTTCTTCGCCTCAGCCCAAGTTCTCCTGGATTAGTACCACAGGACATCTTTGGAAGACTTCCATTCCTCTTCCTGTGCTGCACCCAGCTAACTCATATTTTCTGGAAAAGGAGAAAAGCAGCAGGATTGGTCTCAAGGTAAGTTATGAAAAAGAGAGAATAGTATTACTGTCTTGTCACTTATTGATATCAAGGCGTAAAGCTTCTGAAATGTATGAAGGGCGAGGTAAGAAATCTTTGCTGGCCTGAGAAGGGTGGGTGGTCAGGAAGCCACCTTCTGCACTGGTGATTGTGTCATGACATGGTGGTGGCTAGAAAAAAAAATATTGTACATTATGTCAATCCAAATATGTCCAGAGAGAATTCCTCAAGGTAAGTTATTTCATTATGTACCTCCTCACAACTGTAACCTGGGTCTGAATTATATATAAGACTTTATGTAGATCAGCCTTCAGAATTGATCTGCCTTCTACAGATGCTTTCCTGAAAACAGCATCCCTTGATGCTCTGTGCTTCTGTCTCGTATTAATATAATTCAGTGATTTCAACAGGTTCATGAGGTCTACATTTAGGGTGGGAACAAATAAAGAGGTAGGCCTTTGGGGGTGTGTGTAGTAATTTAACAGCATACAGTGATTCAAGTCCCTGTTCAGTTTATGAAGAATTCTAGAGATGATATGTCAAAGGGTCTTATTTTTGATCAACAGTCGAAGACTATAAGTTAAGTGCAATACCAGTGAGCTTTCACATGCATGTAAGACTGTGTGCATTAAGGTGTTGTTCAACTAAGGCAACCATGAATGAAGTAACTCAATAGAAATAGCAGCAGCACCAAGCCTGCTACTTTTAATTTTTGCATAAGTACATATGTATTTGTCTTTCTCTGTAGCGTATTAATTTTCATTTAAATACCTAAACAAGTCCTGCTTTTATTTATGTCACTATCAATCAGGATTAACTGCTCTAAATGAAAGGTGCATCAGATGATGCAAGTGTGAAATGAGAATTATGTGACTATAAAATTCTGCAAAATTTATGTTATTATTTATCCATCCTGAAACTTGCAAATGAAACCCTGAGACACCACTACCTCCTAACCATGGGAACTTTCTAAATTTCAGTGAAAGACTACTGAAAAAAATCTATTTAAAAGTGGTAGAAATTTTAACCCAGTCTGTGAGCTAAAATATAGTGGTGGGCAATGTTAAAAAAACTTATCTCAGACAGCGTTAAATATTTATAGAGAGGACTGTGAGTGGATATAATTCTGATTATAGCTTGGCTATATTATATACATGAAAATAGAAATAGCCTTCTTGAAATAGAAACCCTGGTATTGAGTATTCAGTACAGACACAGCTCACTTGAGAATTGTTTTCTAAGGGCATTTGGTCACTGCAGGGACTGACTTACCTCAGGAATGACTTCAGCAGTTAGTAGCTGGAGCGCCCCATGAAAGCCAGCGTTACAAAGGCGGCAGGCGCTCCTCGCTGCCATTACTCGCGGCGCCAGCCGTGCGTGCTGGGAGGAGAGCTGGGTACAATGCATGGGTGAGGCGCAGGCTGGCTGCAGCCGTGCAGCCACGTGGTGCTGTGTACACAGAGCGCTGCGTAAGGAAAATTGGGAATGTGCCACATCTCTGGACTACAGAGAGAGCGAGAGAGCGAGAGCTTTCCGTTTGCTTCGTTGGGGCACTAGACGACACACGGAGCGTCCCTTCTGCCGCCTCCTTGTCAGTCCTGCCCGGCCTGGCCTGCCTGTACCCAAATGACTGGAAAAGCGTCATGCCAAAGTAAAGCGCTCTAAATGAACTCTTTCCAGATCTGTGGAAAGTTATTTACGCAGAAGGCTCATTAAGTTTCCCTTTCTGCTAGTTCTGCTGGGCTGAGCGGTCCAAGCGCTCTACTTCTCTGCCACGAAAACACCGAGATAGAGGGTAATTCTAAGCCCGGAACAACATGTTTTAATTACAGAGAGCAGTAAGGATGAAGGGGCTTTTAGTGGCAGCAGCACTTGCGAGGCGGTGAGTCGCTCCTCTGCAATGCTGCTTTGACAGCCTCAGGCAGACTCTCCTCGGCGCGGCAAAGAGCGCGGACCTCACAGTGAGGAATGGCTGCAGCTGGGTCACCCTGGCCAGCACGCTGGGCCGCACTGCCCAGCTCACTACAATGAAGATACATTTACATGAATTAGCTAACGTATCGATTCAAATTTGGTTTGTAACCTGGTCAAGCCTGCCCAGATGTTTTTTTCAGTCATACAGTATGACATGGTATTAAAGACTTATTTTATATTTTCCCTGGATCATAGTATTGTCTTCTCTGACACTGTTCTCAGGTAAATATTGAGTCATGCAACTCTGAATTTGGGAAGCATCTTGCATTAGCATGTTGCCTAGGAAGGTCCTCACCACAGCTCTGGCCCAGCGGGTGAGGCCAGTCATCTGGCCAGGTAAATATCCTTTCATTAATGAATGTCAGCTTAATTCCAGACTAGGCCTGGGGTTTCAAATCTTGCATAAAAGTTCACATAAGAGGAATGGTAGAAAACAGAGGAAAGAGAAGGTGACTTATCCAAAATATATAGAATGAAATGTTAGGGGAAAGCAACAGACTGTAAAACTGTTGGGGAAAAAAAAGAGGAAGATGGAAGAATAAGCATGTAATCAATACCCAACTTTTCAAACAAATTCCCCAAAGGTCTACAGTTTTTAGATTCAAGACTGTGTCAGCATATTGTAGAGACATAACAGCTTCAGTCAGAGTTATGCTGATGTCTGCCATGTCCACTTTTAGCCACATTTAAAATAACCCAGTTTTAATTTCCTGATGGTTACATCATTCACAGAAATTCCCCTTATTCTATTTACATCGTGGTTTTAAACCATTTCCCCATCTCTGTCCATGTACATCACATTCCTTGCCCTGTATGCATGCTCCAAAATACTCTCTAAGGCAAAAGGACCCTCCCTTTCCAGAATATTTTTGCCTGGTGTGACAGTGCTCGACCTGCCCTGCTGCTCCCGAGCGCCAGCATTGGGCTGGTGCTGCATCACGCACCCGTTTGTCTGCCGCGCTCCTGCGTCCTCCGTCTCCCTACTCTCCAGACCACACCGAGGTTTGAAGGCAGGAGTGAGCGGTTAAGTGGGGCTTTCCTCAACAGCCTTTTCCATGCAGAGCCTGGGAAAGAGTCTCTAGCTTTCTCCATCACACTCCCAATTCCTTTTTCTAGGTGTCTTTAGGCCAAATACCCTCCAAACTCTTCACCGACTTCAGTAAATTCTGGGAGATAAAAGACCATTTGATAATGTTGCGTGAGTCTCGCACGGACCAGCTGTGACTTGCTGTTTGTTCAAAACACTCATCCTTTCTAGTCATTATTTTGACACGTTACTCTAAAATTGATAACATTTGCTCACAGTTATTTCAGGTTCCTAATAAAAAGAACAGGACCTGTAAGGTAAAACCCCAAAACAACTTTCCGAAGGAGGGTGGCTCTGTGACTCCTGAGGATGGCCTTAGCAAGCCCTGAAAATCTCATTTCCCTTCTTTTTCTTCTTCTTTTTTTTTTTTTCTGTGGATAGCAAAAGAAAATAATTTTATGAGCTTGGGGCTACACAGCTCCAACTGCTATAATTACATAGCCAGGAATTTTGCAATTGTATAGTAAATCAACTCTCTTACAGGGACTAATGCTTAAATTGCAATTTCTAGATTGCTTAGAATGGGAAAAGGATTTATGTGGTTAAAAATGTGTGTTTGCTATTAACTAAACCTAACCACATTAACTAACTTCTATTCACAATCTTTTCCTGCTGTAAATCCAGGGCGATTGTATTTTTGCCTCGGTTTCTAAGCTCAAAAGTGTTTTCCAGTTCTAGGATGGCCCTCAAACATCTAAATCGTAGGAAGAGAAATGTGCTGGACTAGAGAAAAGGCTTGGTTAACTGGTGCGTGTTAGCTAACGCCGAGCTAATTTTAACCTCTTTTGATACATTAGAAACAAACTCTTTGGCATTAGGCTCGTCCTACTAGATTCCTTACGTGTTCAGTTAAGTTTATACTACAAACTCAAATTCCTGAAACACCGCAGGCCGGTTTTAGCAGAACAAGAATGTAGCCTTAAAGGATTGATTCAGTAATATTACTAGCAGTGAAGGTGAGGAAAAATAGGAATAATGTTTTGCAGACTGTATAAGAGCAGAAATGTGAAATTGCACTGGTGATAGTATTTATTTTTAAAGGCCTAAACTATTTCACAGCAAGGATTTTGTCATCTAAACGACTTAATACTAGGAAGTATACTGAGGAGGCCATCTAAATGGAGATGAAGCTACAGAGACAGGAAAGGGTTAGAAGGCCAGTCTGGCGGGGAGGCTGAGCACGCTCAGTTTCATGGACATTTTTATGAGATTGGCAAATGCTCGTGCAGCCCCTCTCCGAACTAACGCCCTTTGCCGAAAGAACGAGCATAGCACCCCGATTGTGGGGATTACAATGCACACTAGAAATGCCCCCTTTGCCCTTTTTTTTGAGAGCTGGGCCCAGTGCCAGGAGCCTGGAGAAAGGCAGATTCCCACGTTGTATCGCAGACCGTGCTCCCTGCATTTCACCCGGCTTTTTCATCAGCTAAACGGGACTAAAGAACTGGGGCTGTGGGCAGTTGGTGCTGCTGCTCCTAGCGCTCCGGAGGTGTTATTAAGATGATGATTTTGGTGATTAATAGGCTTTTGCTGTGCTATACAAAATTAACGTAATAAGCAAATACTGTTGTTTTTTGCTTTACACCCTCTGCTCGGGTGTATCACGGTAGAGTACAAGCCGGAGCTGAGAGAAGGGAAGTTCATTCAGGTTATTAAAATAACTGGAGCGGCGTAGTTTGCTAATGATGTGGGCAGGGGAAGCTTTGGGGGTTTCTGTAGAGGTTTTATGCCCGTGCAGCTTTAGGATCTATTCAAGGACTGGGAGGAGTTCATTAGATTTAGGAGCAAGAAAGCAAGATGAAAAATGATGGAATAGACGATGACTAGAGCTATGAAATCAAGTTGTGGTGATTTAGTAGATGACCGTTCAATTCTGGAGCTATGGTAACTGATAGGACTGCAGTCTCCAAACCAATCCACTTGCAAAATAAAGCATGTAAGCTAGCCTATTTATTTTCACAAGGACACAAATTAGGAACATGCATGCATGTGGCTCATTACTGTGGCATGTGGCTCAGATGACCGGGGTAATTATTGAGCTGTGGTGACTCAGTCAACGTCCACCCATGGTAACCGGGAAATTAGAGATCAATCTCTTGCTTCTGCAAATCTGTATTTTTGTTTCTCTACGTAGGGCTAGGACAGCCAGCTGCTTCCCTTGCCCTCATGGTGTCTGTGTGAGTCAGGGACGGAGGAACAGAAAGCAGCATTCTTAACTCACTGCTGAGGAGACGGGAACTGAGGGGGGACCTCAGGCTGTCAAAGTGAGAAAAGGCAAGAGTAAGGATGGCTACGCTACAATAAGTGTTCTGTTATGCATTGGGATAAATGAACAGAAACAGGTATTTTGATCATAATTCAAAAGCCCTGGTACAAAACAAGGGTGGGTGTTTATGGTAATCTTCCATTCATAGTACGGAAAAGATAAACGTGTCCTTTTCCTTTCTGTTACTGGCAAATTAATCCAATGTCTGAATGTTTCCAAATATTTACGATCTGCCTGGTATAGGAGTTTCTTGCAGATAGCAACGCCATCGTTCACACGCAGCTTCTGACCCAGATTTGCCAAGTTTTGCTTGCTGACCAAGAAATCCTCGCTTTTGGGGCCAGAGAAGTTGATTGCATTTACTCTGGTCACCGAGCTGGGCAAGACACTTCCCGATGGGCAGAATACGCAAAGATCCGCGCTCAAGCCTGAGGAGAGGGGAGGGTTTGAGGAAAGGGGTCACCATTAACCAGAATCCGTGTGACTGTCACCAAGGCAGCCAGGTGAACAGGCAACTCTGGCAGCATCTCCCCATCCCCTCGCAGCCCCTCACCCGAGTTTCTCACCGTCACTTTACTCAGCCCGCTCGCTCCTGTCTCCCGGTCCCCGCATTGACCCATCTGCAACCTCTTGCCACCCTCCCACCTCGGCCAGGAAATCAGGGTGAAGCAAACTGAGAGGGCTGGAGGGAGCAGAGGAGCTGCCGAACCGCCCAAGAGAGGCCGGGGCGCCCAGCGCTGGGCACGTCCCAGGGCAGGCACATGCCGGGGTAACATAAGTCAGGCCGCCCCGGCCCTGGCTCGGTTCTCCTTTCATATGCAAGCCCAACAGTTGTTCTCCTGGGGGAAATGGCGCAAGGGGAGCGCTTCCGAGACTGCACACTGAGATTTTAACGTGCCACCTGCACTGCCGCGGAGGCTGGGCCTGCGGGCCCTTCGCACGGCTCGGGGGGGCAGGGCTGAGGGCGCAGCGGGCCTCGCACCGACGGGGTGAAACGGCCCGGGGAGAAGCTTGCCTTGTCGTGCCCGCCCCATCACGGCCCTTCAGCCCCTCTCTGCACCGAAGCCGCTAACTAATTTTAAGAGTTGTTTGCGCCGCCTCCGAGAAGAGAAAAGATCAGTAGGAATAAAGGTAAGAAGCCGCCAGCCTTACGCCGCAACGTTAGGTGCTGGGCAGGGCGTGAGGCTCACGGGGAGCCGTCGTTCCCCGCGGAGCTCGGGCTCGGCGGACGGCCGCCTGGCAAGGGTTATTTTTTGCCAGCTTTATGGCAAAAGAGGTGCTGAAGGGTTTTCTGAGCCGGTGCCAGCGCTGGGATCTGTCGCTTCCCTCTCCCGCGGGTTTCCCCACGCCCTCCTCTCGCCCGCCGCGGCGTGGGCGGCCGGCCCGGCAGTGCCCGCGGGGGCAGCCGCCGTGTTTGCGTT